>NLAM01001675.1:0-23166 GCA_002370325.1 Metschnikowia hawaiiensis | reverse complement strand
ACTCTGGCATCCGCGAACCGGACCCGCTTCGGGTGCAGTAAATTGGGAATCTGAGAGGCATCCAACTTGATACAATGTCCCAAAGCATTTTTAGGGTTAGAACGGGNTTGTACTGGTATCTCGGACTCTGGCATCCGCGAACCGGACCCGCTTCGGGTGCAGTAAATTGGGAATCTGAGAGGCATCCAACTTGATACAATGTCCCAAAGCATTTTTAGGGTTAGAACGGGTGACTTGCTTAGAACGTCTATTCTCAAAGGCTTTCAGGTTGTCGAGCTCGTCGTCGAGCTTAACACGGAACTTCAAAATCTCCTTTGTTTCTTTGTAGTGAGCCCGTGACAAGGCCACAAATTGTGCAGGACTCATTTCCCCGTAAGGATAATTGTAAGGGTCATTCCAGTTAATCAAGTCCGGGCTTACCCGTTTGCAACCCACTTTCAATGCAAAGACTCGGAGCTTGCAAAATGCGCGACTCGCGGAAATGCGCCGCACTTTTTGGCCTTCAACAGGACACTCCCGGAAATTGCACACCGGCTTTCTTTGAATGAAGCATGCGTTATGCTTTTTCCAAAGCCGGATTTTGTCAAGCAAGTGGCTCCATTTCTTGGTGGCTTGAAAGTGGGCCGCGTGCTTGTTTTGTTGCCTCTTGAGGTTCTTAGGCATAGGCACCGAGTGCGCGTTTTCGCACCCAGTTCCGGGTGCGGCAGGCATTTCCTTCTTGAACAAGGCAAGACCTTTTGGCAGCAATAAAGCCTGGAGTTTTTCCTTGAAGGTGGTTTTTGGTTTTTGCACAGTCAAAGAAGATTTCATAGTATTTTGATTCCCCTGAGTTGCTGTTTCTCCACTCAAAGTGTCAAATAATGGTTCTGAGTAGCGAGTAGGAAGACAATCTAAAGTTTCGGGGGATTCATGGGCAGAGAAAACATTTAAGCTCAGTGGAGTGGGACGATTGCAACCACTGGCGGTAGCTGTTTCACGGTCTGCTTTAACGGGCTTCAAGTGCTCTTTGAAGTGAGGATCTTTCTTTCCACCTTTTGTGGCTGCGAAAGTTGGCTGGTTCAGTTTCATGGTGAACACGGTTAAATTTGATTTCAAAGTTGGAAGCTTTTGGAATGATTTTTTAAGAGTTTCTTGGTCGGCGTCGAAGTATCAAAGGCAAAGCGTTCTTTGTTTGATAGTGGAGGCGGAGATAAGAAAGGTGTAGAGACAAGAAAATAGTTTACATAAATTTGTGAGAATAAGCACATACCCACCACATAATCAGTGCACACTGCTATGTACGCGTGGGCGCGTCTTCTAATACCGGCTTAGAATTTTTGGAAGCTAAAATTGAAAATTCGATTTAAAAGTGGCATTCTAAGATCATTGAAAGATCACAAAATGGTTTTTTTCAAGAACACTATTAGTAAACTAATAGTGTTAAATATACACTACATTTTTGAAGTTTCTGAGCTTCACACTATAATTCTATGGTGGGTTTTATGTCTGTAAGCTTCAAGCATAAAGGTACAATGGATCAGTGTGAAAATTACGAGTGCTGTAATCAGAAACTAGTAAGAATAAATTATTTTGCTTAAAAAATTCCCTTTTATTCTCGAAAATATCTTTATTTCTAGTAAACATTTTAGATTTTAGGATAAATTATCGTAGACCTGCACACAGCCCGTCCAATATTCTCGTCATCAACCCCTCTTGAGCTATGACACCCGCAAAAATTCACAGAAAAGCAACTTAAGCAGATATAGTCATTGAATTTAGCACAAAAAGAAAAAAAAAAAAAAAAAACTAGGAAATTGAGGAAATAGGATTATTTGCTCGAAAAGTGCGAGGCCCATTAAGTAACACTTACTCCATAATAACTCTATGATAACTCTCGCCATTTAAGCCATTGCTATAGTAATCCTAGGCAGGTCTTTATATCCTGTTGCAATTCTTAAACAAAAATTTTAGGTATTCCAGTATTGGATAGTTTGGTCCTTTGTACTTCAAGTAGTTTGCTTCGCAGTCATTACTTTCGCGGTCATCGAGCCATTATTTCTGGTCAATCAAACTTATTATTTGTGCTGAGTATTTATCATCTCATGTATCTCTGTATATTTTGGCTTTTTATTTCAGGAATCGGAACCTTTGAAGTTGAAAAAGTGTTGGCCACGAAAACAAACGTCCAGGCCTAATCCAAGGATATGCGCATTCACGTGGATGAAGACTTGGCCCTTGGAATCACTTCGAAGGGTTTGGTTCTATATTATGATCGAAGTCATTGGGACCGCAATAGAGCCGCTTATATTCTTTTCGTAGTTTCTAGTCTTCAATAGTCACCATTAGTCATATTTCAGTCCATGCTCTAGTGCGCTTTTACTCATTACTTCTACAAGTATCTTTTTATTTTTTTTTTTATTTTCTAAGCAACTATTAGCAGCTATTAGCAACATTTTTTTTTCTGGTTCAATTTGAGAGGTTCTTTTCATAATTATGACCATTCACATCTATAGTAGGTTCAAGTGGAGAGTATTGAGGAAGGCAGTTGCTTCTTTTGATTGGTAGTAGGTCTGATTGTATTTTTCACAATCCCGTCCCGCTTGCCAAGGTTCATTACACAACTTCACAATCCCACTTTTAAGGGTTCATTACCGTTCTCACAATCCAGAGGCTTGCATGGGGTTCATTACCGAATAGGCTCAGATCACCACCAATCACAAGAACTTCTCTGCCTTTGCTCAATATCTCACTCTCACCTGCTATTTCAGTTAGTAGTTATAATTATAACAAGGGCCCCTGTCATTGTCCCAGTCTTTTTCTTTTCTATTTTTTTTTCTCTTTTGTTTTTTCTTTTTCTTTCACAATGAAAGCAGTCAGGTAGTCAGTCTTCCTTCATTCATTGCATCCATTTAGTCAGTCAGTCGTCACTGAGTAAGTCATAATAATAGTCGTCTCTCCCAAGGATTGTCTATGCAGCTTTCACTCCTTAGGAAAAAGGGTTCAGAACCAGTTGTACATCCATGATCAGAATGGAGCTCATATTAAGAGCTTCAGACCTTTTAGACTCCATAATATTCGTTGTTCTCAACACAAAGCATCACACTAGCTGAAATTCCATTGGAATGTGCTCTTTTAAACTTGAGATTTCTTGCAAAATTGAAGCAAGAGCAGAACGCTTTTTTTAAAAATTTCCTGCGCCTTCCATTGGTATTCTTTGTTTCTGCTTTTGTTTCCAGTAAACGTCCTGAAAGCTTTTGATAGTCCAGCTCCAGGGGATTTAATGTTGATTTAGCGAGCTCCTTTTCTGAAAACCTTGAAGTAGATACTTGATCCTCTTTTTCAATGGATGCAGAAACTCTTAAGGTAGCGGTGGTTGACGTATTCAGATGAGTAGTCATAGTCATTTCTTCAACAGAAGCATGGATTGATTCTGGGTAAAAGTCTGGTAATCTCAAGATTCCTGATTCTTCTTCTTCTTCTTCTTGCTCCTCTTCCTCCTCCTCTTCCTCTTCTAAAATAGTGTAGAAGTAGTTGTTAAACTTCACTCGAGTATCAGGGAATATGCGGTGGTATGTGGCTCTATGGCTACCGTGCCACTCGGCAGCCTGGCCATGAGGGGAGAAAGGTTCAAGTGATGAGAAAGCAGCTTGAGCATCACCCTTGCCTTCAATATGTCCTTCATCTTCAGAAAGAAAGCTCCATTCGTCTATTCCAGGAATGCAAACGTCGTTGTTTTTAATTTTTTGAGAAGAGTCTGAATCAGAGAGAAAACTCCATTCATCTATTCCTGGAATGCAAACGTCTTTGTTTTTATTTTTCTGAAAAGATTCTGAATCAGAAAGGAAACTCCATTCGTCTATTCCTGGGATTGATATTTTGCTGCAATTTTCAGACTTATCTGAAAGTAAACTCCATTCGTCTATACCAGCGATGGAAATTGTTT
Source organism: Metschnikowia hawaiiensis (assembly GCA_002370325.1). Classification (NCBI taxonomy): domain Eukaryota; kingdom Fungi; phylum Ascomycota; class Pichiomycetes; order Serinales; family Metschnikowiaceae; genus Metschnikowia; species Metschnikowia hawaiiensis. The sequence continues at coordinate 19,244 of NLAM01001675.1, read as the reverse complement.
CACAGTTTTTGTTATCGTCTAGAGAAACATCGGAAGCTTTAAAAGCTAAAGTTTGGTTAGAAAGTTGTTCAGAATGTTCAAGTGACTCTAAGGAGGCTTTTGAAATGTATGAAATTTCTGATGCCATATCATGAAAGTCACAGGTCAGCAGGGTCAGAAAATCGGTCTTTAAAATCGGAGAACCCTGGCCTTCGGGGAAGTGAAAGCTTTCATACTCGAGTAAGGGAGCATTTTTGAGAATGCTTCCAAGATCCGTACCAGTCACTGGGGTCGTGACATCTTCACTTTCCAGAAGTGTTTGAAAGGGGAGAAAGAATTTTGGGCACTTTTCTTCAAATGATATCAAAGGGAGCTCTAATGACAGTTGGGCACTAAACAATACCAGGCTAAACCCAGAATTGCTTTCACACTTTCCCAACTTGTACACATTCTTAAAATCCGCTTTTCTTCTTCCAAGCGTAGATTTGACATGGTGATTTCCTGTGCGCACTTTCAAGCTGCGGCAAAATGCGCGACTTGCAGATATACGAGTCACATTCGATGCAAACACCTGACACTTTCTATCGTGGCACACACTTGTCCTGTGAATGTAGCAGGCTTCTTGATACATCAACTGCCCAATCTTAACAAACAATTTACTCCACTTATTGGTGTCCCTGAAAAGTTTAAAGTGCTTCTTTCTTCGCCGTTTGAGATTTTTAGGCACAGTTTTCATGATATTCAAGTATTCATTTATACTTCGACAAGGAGGTATTTCTCCCAAGTACAAGTTGAATCCCTTTTGCATTCTTAACTCATTCAAATGAACATATTTTTTGAGTCTTAAGTGTCCGATCCTAGAGTTTTTTGTATCTTTTGAAAGACTCTGAAACAGAGCTGCAAAAGAGTCAGCTCTGACATCGTCCTTTTCACGGCCACAACGATGACTGAGAGCATTCAAAGTTGTCTTGCTTCTGTTTTTTAGTGATTTTGAAACAGAAGTTCTATGCTGAACTCCATCGGAGGCTTCGGTCGGTATGGTTACAGAAATTTCCTGTTGAATCACAGAAAACACTTTAGAAGAGGTTGGATTCTCTTTTTTTGTCATCTTAGGGTTCCAAAGCTCCGAGTGAATTGTTTCAGTCAATAAATCAGCAGAGTCACAAGACCACCCCGGACGGTGAGCTGATGTATAAATTGAACTTCTGTAGCACATGGAAAATGATTGGCACAAGCAGTGGAATAATTTGGCTTGAAGTAAAAGCGTAGTATAGAGCTTTCACGTAAACTGTTCAATCTACAAAAAATTATCAAAAAACCACTTAATTCAAGTAGAAATGGAAATGGTAATTGGGAGAAAGAGTTTGTATCGTGTACTGGATGATGTTTAAATATTAAAAAGCAACGCAAAAGCGCATTTTGCACTCGATTTTGCGCTCGATTTTGCACCCACTCCGTGAGAACATCTGCGTCTATCAAAAATTACTATGATGCGAATCACTCGGGTGCTTTTGTCTTAATGGATACTTAAATGAAATTTTTGAATACTCGTCTAAATATTTTCAAAAAACCACTGTATCTATGTAAAACATGGATATTTCTTAAAAAAATAAAAAGATTGCAGCACCACAATTTCACACATGGTCTCCCACTGCATTACTCACTGTGGCCCTAAGTGGCTTGACTAACGTTGATCGGACGGGAAACAGTATTTTCCACTTGGTATGGCCGCAACCGAAAGCAAATTTTTTAAATTGTTTAGCACAAGTCTAGTAGTTCTTGTAATTCAAAACTAACTATAGTGTAGAGTTGTGTATAAATAAAATTTTAGTCCTTGGTACTCTGTCACCTCCTTTTTCTGTCTACTATGCGGCCTTAATAGGAAGGTCAATGACCGAAACCGAGTTCTGAGGCTTGTACCAAGTTCCGGGGCTTCTACCCAGTTCCGACCTGTTGACTCAGGTTGTTTGATCCTCCCCAAAAAAAACCAATGTTTTCAAATTTTTGCCAATAAACGACTCAATAAAGGCCCAAGACCACTCGACCCTCTTGAGAGCCTTGAAGCTGGAGTGTGTGGATAGATTGATGAAGCTAGGTTTTGGAGGAGAAAGTCACGTGACCATTCCGAGGGCCCAGACTGCACATACCCTTATTCAAGTATACCAACAGTTAGCAATACGAAAAAGAATATAAATTAAATTCTATAGTCAATAGACAATTCTTTATTTACAGCACTGAAACCTACATATTCTTGTAGTGTCCACCTTGATAGAGTGTAATTATATACAGGAGCCCCTAAATCTTATTATTTCAGATTTCCATCAAAGCAAAAATGCAATCAGTCAGTGCAAATTCGACTCTATTTCTAGCCATCCATATTCACTCCTGATCCAGTTTCAGTTCTCTTTTTTCTCCAACGGTTTCACCGGACTCTTCTTCGTCGTGCATCCGTACACCATCAATAACATCCACCTCGTCCACAGTTTTTGCTGGACCGTGGTAATTTTTATGGGCATAAATCCAATAGTAAGTCAACGAGAGAATCCATACTCCGCTAGTAATCACACACGTGTAATTCATGTCATTGCGGTCGGGATTCAAGTTGGTGGGAAACATAACCATCGCGATAGTATAGGTAATAAATGCGGTGGAAACCCAGCCATTGAGTCTGCTCCAGAAATGGCCAAGGAAAAAATGGCCAGGAACAAACTTGTCTTGCATATAGAGCAAGCGGAGGAACGTGGGCATCCCCCAGGCGAAGTAGTTTCCTGCAATGTAGAGGGTGAAAAGGGCGTTTGCAGCCGTGGTCCCGATTAGGCATAAAAGTCCCAAGACAATGGCGGCCACACCTCCGAAAATCACGGCATTAATCGGAACAGAAAGCTTCTGGTCCACTTTCTTGATCCACCACGACATAGGCAAGCCATTGTCACGTGCAAAGGCAAAGATCTGCCGAGAGATGGCGGTGAGGATGGATGCGCCCATAAGAAACTGGGCTATGGCAATCATGATCATGAAAAAAAGCGCCATTTTTTTTCCTTGGCCCGGAACAGTCTCAAAGGCATCGAAGATGATCTGAGCCATGGGATTTCCATATTTGGAGTCCAAAAGATGGCCGGAAATGTCCCCGTTCTGCACACAGAAAAACGTCACCACGAGGATCACGAACCCCAACACCGTGCATGCAGAAATAGACCCAATAATCCCCTTGGGGATTGTCCGCGTGGCATTCTTGCACTCCTCCGACATGTGGACGCAGGAATCAAAGGCCCCAATGGTCCAAATGGCGGGGAGCCAGGCCTGCGAGAGCTGATTCCACCCCATAGGATAATTTGTAAGGTTCTGCCACAGGCCAAAAACCCACGAGGCCTTCTGGAAGTGACCACGAGAAGCTCCAATGGGTAAAGCTATTATAAACAAGCAAATAAGCCCCACGTTGACGATTATACTGGCGGTTTGGAGCCATGCGCAGTACTTGGAGGACAAGCACGTGATCCCGATATGAGCTAGCACACAAGCCACGAACACACCATATGTCTTGGCGGGCGTAATGACGAAATCCCCATCCTTAGCAATCACCACTGCAGACAAGACCTCGCCAGCAAAACCGTAATCCACAGAGCACAACGCTCCAATCAAGGCCACGGAGTTGGTGTTGCCCACTACATACAGGATCACCGACTTGTACTTTGCAGGGGCATAGAAATTGGTCCAATAGTAAAGGCCACCGCTAGTGGGCTGAAACGACGCATTTTCACTCATGGCAACGCCTATACTGAGTACAAGAAGTGACGAGATCAACCACCCCCAAATCGCCCCTGCAGGACCAGCCAACAAAGCCGTAGCCAAAATGGACGTGATCAGCGGTAACAAGCCCATAATGGAAAATGCCACTCCAAACACCTGGAGGGGCGAAAAGCGCCGCTTCAACTCGGGCTTGTAACCAATCTGCGCCAAGAGATCGTTATCGGAACTGGAAAGAATGGGGTCGATATGTGGAGCCTGCACATTCTGCGTGTTGTTGAAGAACCTTGGGTTGGAGGCCACCGCCTCGAGGAGCTCTTCTTGCGAGAGAACTGGTTCAATCATTGGCTAAAAGTTTCAGAGTAAAGCACCAAAAGGAAGAAAAGCACCCGAAACGGAAGAATTAGTGACCGAAACGGAAGTAAAGCACCGGAAAGAAAGATCTAGGATGATCTGCAAGGCTCAATCGAAGTTAGACGTGATATCAAGATAATGTAACGATCACGAGAAGCCAAAATCACCGTTCCTGAATTCCCAAATAGTGGATGTTCAATAATTACCAAAAACAGATATGAAAGAGATTCAAAAAAACAGATACTTATAGTATCACCAAGAACTCAGGATGCGAAAGCAGAAATCTCACCGAATCTTAGGGGTTGCAAATATCTCCAAAGTTAAATAGCACGATTTCCCCGATCCAGAGATCCCAGATTGTGCCTGGCAAATGTACCACGGGCTATCTGATTAGAGACGAGATAGCAACCGCTTTATTTCAGATAACAACCTGTGGCGTGAATGGTGCAGCAAAACGCGGACCGATAAGAGGTATATGCAGTATTGAGATATCTATATACAGTCCGACGACGTCTATGTGCACCCCCAACATAGATTTTACGCACCTTTAAAACCGGTATCAATATATATACATAGTTTGCACATTATATTTCTGCATTGATTATGCGTGAAGTGGTTCATACTATTCTAAATGCCGAGGACACTGCATGTATGCTCTCTATGCCGGAGCCTTTAATCTCTTTATGCCGGAGCTTATAAGCTCACATAATCCACAGTGCATTTTTCCAGAACTGTACGTTTCCAAGGATTATTAAGTATTAACTGAAGTTTTGCTAACACCCCGGCAGAGGTTTATTTGCCGTTTAGAATCCGTTTCGTTGGCTACGTTTATCTTGTTTCCTGCATACTCCGCGTATGGAAGAATGCCTTGCCTGGAGCTGATAATAGCGCACATTCCACGATAAGCTCAAAGATTTGCCCGATTCGGAAGCACATTAAATTAAGCGCACTTTTGGTGAGCGACCCCTATACAATATGCAGGTACCCCAGAAAAAAATCACTTCTTAAGAACACCTTTTTTTTTTGGACCGTGACGATTTATTTTCTAGAAATCTGGGACATTATAATTGCTTCTGTGCAGTATTTCCAACATCCTGTATGCACTCTTGAGTCTGTCCTATAAGCTCCATTTGTCTTCTGGTTCCCAACCCATGTTTTAGCGGTAATTATATCTTTTAATATGTTTCACTACAGGATCATTAGACGTTATTTTGCATTTTCTACTCTATAGAATTTTATTCTATGCTTTTGATCTTTCTGTCTTTTTTTTTTCGATTATTCTGACATTTTTTGGAACTGCTGTTCTCTCTTTTACCCTGTTCCCTGTTTTACGCTGTACTAATAGTTACTCTATTGCTTTTATACATTTTCTAGGTTTGTAGAGTATAAACATCTGAAATTTATCTGGTGCTAGTCTTAGAGTGTTTTTGTAGTTGATACCCTCGGAAAAGGCGCCGATCACAATCATACACCCGTACACCCGGCTACCTCAGCACAATTTGGCCCAACGCCAAACACAACATTTTTGGATTTTGGGGCTTGGAAATGTGCTTATTGAAATCTTTGAATTCCGGACCTTGTGCCCCAAGTTCTCTATTCAATTTCGCCATGTGTGGAACGTTTTAAAATGGGGGAACATTTGTATACCGAGGGCAGCACATCCGTAGACCCTTTCAATTATTTATTTGCAGGACTTTAAATGTCCAAATTTAACTAGGGGAGGTACTGGCTTATTCAATGGAAAATGCACGATTTATCAGTGGCTTTAGCTCTACAAGTTATGATGGTTTTTCCCAAGAGACTATCCCGTTAAATCTGAAAATACCAGAATACTTATCTTTTTCGCCCTAAGCATTTACCTATTTGGGAATAACAAAAGGGTTATGTACAGTCTGCACTTTACATTTCCATTTTACACTTGGAGTTTACTTCAAAGATACTCAATGGACCATATATGAGTATTTAAAATCTCTGGTATTTTGTGATTCGGGGTAAGGAGCTGACTTCAAATGAACAAGACGAGCGGACTGCATAGTACAGTAGACAAGACAGACAAGGCAAGACAAAAAGACAGGACAAAAGGACAGAAAAACACTTACCTCTTTTTATTTTTACTAATGGTTCTATACCAAACTTAACCTTTAAATACCCTACTTTGGAGTCCTGCATAAAACACTGTGCTGGGAAGTATACTGTAGAGTCATCCAGTACCACAGTACAGTAGGCGAGTCCAATAGTACAATATACAACTTTAGTATTTTAGTATTTAATTTTTTGGTATCTTTTGGTATTTTTAGTATTTTAGTATTTTAGTATTTTAGTATTTTAGTATCTTAGTATTTTAGTATCTTAGTATTTTTGTATTTTGTATTTTCTATTTAGTAATATTTTTATTCTCTACTATAAGCAAATGACTTAGGTTTCTATACAGACCAATGAATCAATATACGGTACAGCTTGTAGATATCCAATACCTATATACAGGACAACATAACTTTAGTTCTAGTTCTATTAGTTACAAATCATTTTTAGTGGTCTTGACCATGATACTAGCTATGATATTGCAAAAACCTTCTCATAGTACCATTAGGATTTAGTACTCGTCTTTACTTTGAAAAGAGCTTTGTGGTGGCCATGGTCACGTGTCTTCAGGTGTATACTACAGTATGCACTCCCAGTTGAATCTACATATTTGCCTTCTCAAGGGCTCAATATACAAGATAGAAGCTAGACTGGTATACAGAGCATAATCTACTCCGCTCATATGATTCTGGTCCCTTGAATTGATTTCAAACCGTCACTTAAGTATTCTTTATTGTATCCTGCATATAAACACACACTCCCTATTCCCTTATCCATTCTATATGTGGCAATACCTGTAACTTCTTCTCCCAAAAGTAGGCCGGAACTTCCATAGTTCGAGCGGACAATTAACCGGTATTTTTAATTGGACTTTGGCCCTTCGTGGAAATTTATGGTGGGGCTGTATCACGTGCGCGGCCCTCATCGCGGCATTCAATAGGGCTTCAGCCCTGAGAAGAAAATTTTCGCACATCCTGCACATCACCAATGTATATAACCTTTCGCATCCGCCCGCAAATTTTTCAACCATCACTTCACTATGGCTACGTATGTGAGCACTAAAACCATCAACTTTCAGCTGGCACAAGTCGGTCGCAAGGTCTGATGTGGCTTGCCCTGCAATGCTTATGCATCTCTCATGCAAAGCAGGCGCAAGTTGGAGCCACGTTTCATGTTTCCTGGTGCTAATATCTGCACCTGGATTTGACTCGTGTTTCAGTCACAGCTATTCCTGGGAACACATTTGTTCTCCGGAAAGCAAGTGACGCCCCCATTGAATCTCAATGTTCCCGAACACTGGACTCAGCTCCCCACACAACCTCTGAACCATGAAGTTCAATTTGAAAAAAATGGACCTCAAATTCTCTGAATCCGGACACTTGCTTCCGAATTGGGATACCTGATTCCGAACTTGGACAGTTCACCTCCGGAATGGGTCATGCGATTCTCAATCTGGAAAGTGGTCTTCCGAATACGGACAGTGGACTCTTGTGCCTGCTCCTTTTGAGCTTTTTTACTAACATCAGTACTTTGAAACCAGAGACCCAGATCAAGAAGGGAAAGAACGAGGGTAAGGCCGCTGCCAAGCGTGCCGCCGAGAACCACGTCAGCGAGAAGGTATGTTTTAATTGCACGTGATTTCACGATGACTCAACCCAGAATTGGCTAGCTTGCACGCGATGATGTCCTTCGTTAACCATCTTTCGGGACTGAAAATTACCACATTCGTAAACAATGTACTAACTTATTAGGAGATCGAGGAGAAGAGAAAGGCTATCGTCGAGAGAACCGCTCAGTACTACAAGGAGTACAAGGAGGCTGACCAAGCCGTGATTGACGCCAAGAAGGACGCCAGATCTAAGAACTCCTTCTACGTTGAGGCCGAGCCTAAGTTGGTTTTCGTGATCAGAATCAAGGGTATCATGAAGATCCCACCTAAGCCAAGAAAGGTGATGCAATTGCTCAGATTGACCCAAATCAACTCTGGTGTTTTTGTCAAGGTCACCAAGGCCACTTCCGAGTTGTTGAAGTTGGCCGAGCCATACGTTGCTTTCGGTTACCCTAACTTGGAGACCGTCAGAAACTTGGTTTACAAGAGAGGTTTCGGTAAGGTGCGCAGTCAAAGAATCGGTCTCACTGACAACTCCATCATTGAGGCTTCTTTGGGTAAGTACGGTATCGTCTCCATCGAGGACTTGATCCACGAGATCTACACCGTTGGCCCTAACTTCAAGCAAGCCAACAACTTCTTGTGGCCATTCAAGTTGTCTTCTCCTAACGGTGGTTTCAGAACCAGAAAGTTCTTCCACTTTATCCAAGGTGGTGACACTGGTAACAGAGAACAGTTCATCAACAACTTGGTCAAGCAAATGAACTAAGCGTTGTGTGGCTTCTGGTGTTTTTTGGTGTGCTTTATAGAATGTAATTGATTCTTCAAAGCCTCACGGTAATAAAGGTAATGTTAACAAGTGTAGATTAAGTCTGAATGGCTCTAATTCTTGAAGGTTTTACACTTCTCTAATCCACACTGAGTTCATTAGCGACTTAGGATCAGTTTACAATCCGCTGATGAAACCACGTATTTATAGTTATTGTGTAAGCTAAATTCTAACACTAGTTTCTTGATGATTAAATGATTAAATTGTCTCGGAACCATATGTCCTGATATATATTTAGAAATAGGTATTAAGACAACCTTCAGCGTTGGTGAAACCTGACAATTAGGCATCCTGTAATGTAATTAAAACAGGTGTGTTATTTAATATTATATAATTAAATCCATAATGTATTCTAAACAAGTCATAAAGTTAATTAGTGGATTCTATGGTTTAAAACTGGATTACCATCTAATATAAAGCTGAAATTAATTTATCAGAGGCTTCTCAACAATTCATTTATAAAACCGATCCATAACTTGAAAAAAAATCTAACAACACCAAATTTAACTTTTGATTGTATCAAGTAGGATTTTACGTAGGTTTGTTGTTTACCTTCTTTATATGATAGAAAATCTCCATTGCCTTCAGCAAATCCTTTAAATCAGCAAATTATATCAGATAAAGATTTTACTTTAATTGTATAAGAACAGAAATCAGAAAAGGTAAAATACGATTCACGTAGACTCTCTGAGACACTCTGTTTATTTCCTGGTAAAAAATGTACAGACAAATTTTCTGCTGATTGAGTAAAATTATTTATATTTTACGATACAAGGTACTAATTAGCACTGGAATGTTCCAGCAATTAGCGATATTTATTTTATTCCCTATCTCGCTATAGGTTGAAGCCATTCTTACTCAACTTTATACTGGAATCCTTAAAGACCGTTTGCTCCCATCACGTAAAACATCCCAAATTGCCCAAAAATCGGCTTCTTGCTGTATATAGACACTATATATGAAAGCATTCCAAACCCAAGTATAATTATAATTTAAGCCCCAGTGTGACCAGAAAATAAGAATGTATTCTGTATATCATTTAGTGGTTACTTAAAGGTGCCTATTTATTTACATTAATCATAAACCGGGGGATTGCATATTCGTAAAACTTAATTAACAATATGTAGGAGAATTAGATAGCTTTATATACCATATGATATCAAATGTAGAGAATATATGAAGAAACTATATCGTTAGAGATATGATAACTTTAATACTATATGTAGTCGGATAAAATAGCTCCAAATAGTATTAGTGGATTAAATCACTTTATCTATATTTTGATATGTAAATCTAGATTATGTAATAATCTAATAGGTAAAACGAGGTCAAAGGTTAGATATTGATATCGTCTATTAATACATAGTAAACTAATAAGTAAAATTTGGCGGGGTTTAAAAAAAAAAAGATTATATAAATTATATTAAGAAGTATTAGAGAGGAAATTAATAGTAGAAGGAATCTAATTACCACGCCGACCAATGGTGGGCGAATAAAAAAGCTATAAATATAAATAGAAATATATAGTGGTTGTAGACATCAATACTAGAAATAATATATTCATGTATTGGGAGATAACTGATAAAAAAGAAACAATTAAAAGATGGTTGAAGTCAGTGAAATAAAAATAAGGTATCGAATAAGATAACTGTATTTACTATATGATAATATAATGTCAATTGTTGGTGCTATTAATGCGAAGGACCGTACTCACCATTACTTCCATTACTACTCCAGTGCTCTGTCTATAGATCACTCCATGGCTCCCCACTATATACAGGATTCTATACAGCCACACTATACCATTTTTATTCTTTTGAAAGAGAATAGTCGAATAATTGATAAGACGACATCCAGTTTGGTGGTTGTTGGAATAGACGCGATTTGGACTTATGTGCCGTATTTTGGATTTATATGCAGTACTAGGCGTTTTTTATGCAGGTGGTTGCAGAGCATACCACAAACTGTAATTACCTTAAAAGCAGACAGAAAAATGCAGCTCAAAGCAGAGTAGTCTAGCAAAAAAATCTCCCAGGGACGAGTCGAACGTCCGATCTCAAGATACCTATGCCATTACAGTCTTGCGCCTTAACCAACTAGGCCACCGGGAGGCTATTAAAAGAATAGTCATTTTTGTACGACGTAGGCAATCTTGCACCGCATTTTAAGAGCATACCGGATTTTGTTTTTGAATTAACATACCTCAGTCATAATTTTTTGAACCTGAAATACAATCGTTTTTACTTAATTCCTTAAATGGTGCATATCCTCCACCAGCAACTTAATAAAAACCAGTTTTAAAATTCTTATCCATTAAAAGCAGCCTTACACCTGCAGTTAATACAGGTAGTGATAATATTAATAATCTAGAGCAGCAAAGAATATTGCTTAAGTGAATAAAGGTCCATTTACCATAAGTGATCCATTTTCCCTTTGAAACTGGGCCGAGTGAATCCTCGTAAAACCAATGGCCGGGTCGTCCTCTTTAGATAGTCATTTCTGCACCCTCCTTGAGTCACTACTTCTACTACTACTACTACCAATACCTAGTCAGTATTACTTACAGATCAGTACTACTACTGAATACCAGGTCAGTGATTTCGAGTCTGTTTCGTAAACATGGTGTACGAGTGTGCTAATCATCCTTGTTGGCTTTGTCGCTTTTTTTTTCTCGTTTTGTCAGTACTTGTTGGATGGTAATAACCGGAACTACGTGGAAAGCCGCAAAGCAAGGAGAAATTAGACACTGTCCAAAATAGTAGTAGTCAAGTCGCTTCAGCTATTTAGTAGTACACTAAGTGAAGCAGCAGATTAAGTGAAGCACGTAATATTGGAAGGTTTTTTTCAAAGTTGAATGTCAGTGGTCGTAATCTAAGGGTTCAAGCCGTTGATCCTGCATAGTCTCACTTACCACCAGCCACTTAAATTCATGCTCTCCCAAGTAATAATTTAGGCACTTGATAGTGTAAAAGACCATTTAAGATTTTCTACACCTATATACATCCTGCACAGACGGCAGTCTCTGGATGTTTTCCTTTGCATTCTCCGCTATTCATGTAGGGTCACGAGTCCTGCGCCCTAGGCTCATGATCCCTGCTCCCCGGCTTACTATGGATAGTACTAGTGTAGAGTATACATAGAGTTGTAGAGAAAATTTATACTAACTTGTCTCGGCGGATTGAAGGTCAATTGAACTTTTATCATTTCTTGTGGTCTCAGTACAAAAACCGGACTTCGAGACTTTATGTGACCGCGTCTCGGTATTTAGTTGTCAAATTCGAAATCTGGATCAGAAACGGCCCAAGACTTTCCCACTCTATCCCCCAGTGTTTTCTACAGTTGTCGTTTTTTTGTAGAGTCTTGTTTATCATTCTTACAAAAAAGGGAAAAAGGCCACAACAAACTATCTTTCAATACCACGGTGAAGATCTACCAGCGGTGTCAAAAAAGGCCTCGGGGTTCTTTTTTGCTATGTTCATTTCCGCGATTTTCGAGGAGACGAAGACAAATTGGAGACCTTTATAAGCATAAAAACCAGGAAGTCTACACTGTCAAGTCTATTGGCTCTATTTTCTTCGGGAACATTTTCACAAAATCAGTCTTTATATTTCTTTATTGCACTTTAAAAAATCAACCATACTGGTTTTTTGAAGTTCCCTGATTTTTACCCATTTTCTGCACAGACTGCATCTCTAGACGCAAATGCGCGCTACAGACAAAGTGAATTGCAAAACACAAATCTACTCCTCTGCGTCTCCAATAAGTGCAGGCCACTCGAGCCGTGCGTCGAAACAGGGTTCAGCTTTTCGTAATCATGTTAAAACTACCAATGCATCTGCCAAGCCATGCCCTGTTGAAGCTGCTGTTGGGGACGCTGTTGGGGTGCTGTTGCTCTGGGTGTTGGTTTTGGGTGCAAAATCTGGCGAGTCTAAGAAAGCTGGGAGTTGAGCCAGGTTTTCAGGTCAATATGTGATTCTTTTTTCTCTCGGCAGGACGATTATTTTTGTGCACTAGGCACAGTGAGAAATCCGCTGGGCTGCCTGTACCGGGTCCATATAATACGTACTGTTCCCACATTTTGAACACCACACTTTACACAACTCTTTATTCCCAGAATTACAGACTTGACCAAAGTAAACCTCAGACTCTTAAACTCAGACTCTCAGACTTTCAGCTTCAGACTATTAGACTCAGACTCTCAGATCCAGACTCTCAGATCCAGACTTTCAGACTTTCAGAAACTCCTCCCCAGACTTTCAGACTCTCAGAAACCTCACCCCAGACTTCCCTCCAACTTCTCCCCAGAATTCCCTCCAACTCCTCCCCAGAATTCCCTCCAACTCCACTCCAGAATTCCCTCCAACTCCTTCCCAGAATTTCCTCCAACTCCACCGCAAACTTCCCTCCAACCCTTTCCCTTTGCGATGCAACGCCTTAACCCCACCTTTGCGGAGCAGGTCTTTGACTTCGACTCCGCAATGGACATTGACTCCTGCCCAGGCCTGGCTCTACCTGACTTCAGTGCCCCGATGCCGGGGTCGTGGCTACCCTACGACCCGGTTCCGGACCCCATTGACCACTTGGGGATCAGTAAATCGGACTGGGCAGTGATCCAGCCATCTCCCTCATCTGAGGCTTTTTCCCCGGTTGATTTTGACCCCGGCAACTTCAACTCAACCCCACCGCCTTTTTGCGCAGACACCAGCAAAGTGTCTGAGAATTCGTTTGCAATGAGCACCTTGGCCCATTCCTGGAGCCACACCAACGACTCGAGTCTCCAATCGATGATGAGAGAAGCTCCTTTCGCTGAGGAAGAAATGGCCCAGGAGTTCAAGCCCGAAAATGACTTGCTCTCGAATGCGGATTCTCCTTTGGGAATCTCGGCTGATTGCAGCGCAGATAGTGGCCAGTACGGTGCCATTTTCACTGCTAAACTGCCTTTCGAGCTCCCAACTCCTTTCTCCAAAAATTGGGCCCCTGTTGTGAGATACGGTAAATTTTACAAACGGTCTGAGATATACGGCTCCAACTTGGCCTCACCTTCATCGGATCTCTCGCCCACTAATTCGCCCGATCCTCGGGTGAAACTCGAGGAGTGCGAGGGCGTGGCTCTTCTGGCCAATCTGACTCCAGAATGCAGCTCTTCCAACTACGATTATCGGCACAATGACTACTACAGCACGCTCAGACATCCAGTGGTCGATGGAAACAACTCGGACGACGAAAACTTCTACGATGCAGCCGACATATGCCCTGATCCAGACTATGACAATTTTGCTAGCGAGATCAATGCTGCGCAATCCCATGGAACTCTCCTGCAAAGCTCACCTCGGAAATCTTCGACAGACTTGTTACTGGCAAGCGAAACGTCGGGGAGACGGTCCAGCAGCTACGCACTTTTGTTCAACCGGAGCAGCAGCATTCCAGAAATGCAATGGGAGCAAACCTACGAGGACCGCAGCTGGGACATGCTGGAAATCAGCTTTGGCGACGAGCCAAGTATGGCTAAATCCTCAGATACGGAAATGGAAGACTGCGACGCAGATGGCTTTGAACGCGCGCTATTTTTGCACCCAATAAGTCTGCAACGACACTACGACTCCGAGAACCCTTTCTCGCAAATTGGCCCCATAACCAGACCAATTTCGGCTGATTCCTATAATCTGCTGCTTTACCAAGCTTCTGCTTCTGCAAGTGACAATACTTCGGACGAAGAAACCCCACTGCCTGCTCGTTGGGAACCCGAGCAAGACAACCATCGCCCGCAGACTCCGCCTTGCCACCACTTCACCAACCTTCCTCCTATTCCTGAAGTGTCTTTTGAGATGGACACCACTACTAACAATGGTCTGCCTCAGGACTCAAGCGACGGAAGCGCAATTCCTTCCAACGTCGCCTGGGCTTCTGAATCAAACATGGCCGGGCCAAGCCTTAATCTCCCAAACGAGAGCCTTCTTGGTGAGCTTTTTAGTGGTATTCCTAGAGCCATCATGATGGGTGGCAACAGCCCAGCCAATCAAAGCAATTCTGCTGACCAGGAATCCATTCCAAGGTCCTTTGTTGATTCCAACAACCTGGGACTGGAACAAGACCCAGTAAACCGCATGCTGCAAGCAATCAACGAGTTCTTGGACAATACCAACATTCAAGGAATCGAGCAGCTTGCTAAGGAGATGGAGCTCGAAAGGGAGCAGGAAGCCAAGAAAAATATGCTGGCTATTTTAAGATCATACAGGAGAGCTGGAAATAAACAAAAAGATCTGGAAAAGACCCGACTGTCCAAAGCCAAGAGACAAGCGCCTGGCGCTCAGAAAGGGCCAAGAAAGGGCCGCAGTGCTCAAATGAGCAAGCTGATGCGAGACAGGTTGGACAAAGCAATTCAGAAACACCACAAAAAATGATTGCTCGGGCCAAGTACAAATGACTGTTGATTAGACTACATATTTATTATGGTTTTTTTAAAAATTGTTTTTAACTGTAGCTTTCACGCCAGTAAACACCAGTAACTTTACAGTCCAAGCTGTAACGATTGGCAAGTCAAACGAAAAACCTGGGACCAGAAATTGTATAGGCTAGTATAGACTAGAAAAGTAGCCTAAAATCTGGAGATTGTTTTAATTAATTTGACAGATGGAAAATCATAACCATAGTCAGTCCAGACATTGCCAAATATTACATTGTGACTACAGTGTACCATACACACATTCGCACCAGACTCACCCCACTGCGCTATTATAATAACATGGAACCATGGATTCCAAATTAGGTTAAGATCAAATCTCTATTTCCACATAATTCATCCTAATGTGAAATATGGCTGCTTTTTCGACATTATCATCATGTTAAAACTCGTATTCAGCTTATGTAGAAGTACATTGATTTGCACCCATTATGAGCGCACTGTCCAACAGAAATAAGCCTACATTGGCCAATCGATATATCATAAACCAAGCTTCCTGTACTTCAAATTCCAATCATATCCATCAAAACTGGCTCCAAAAATTTGCACTCCAAGAGATTGTGCTCCAAAAGTTTGTACCCAAAGACTGTGCTCCAAAGAGAACCGCGTCATGTCACCAAATCTACCGTGTTCAAGGCCTGGAAACTCTTGTTGTAAAAATACATAGCTCTTGTAGAGCTTTTGCCATATATAGACTTCGGCCACAGTCCGTTCCTATATCCAGGCCCACGTCTACACAAATACGAGCTTCCCGAGCCGGTTTTCTAGTTACTGCGGGTTTTCATGATGAACTTCACTGACCTTCGCAGCTACTTGGTGCCATATATGTGCATTTACGATGTCTTTATGATGTCTAGATATGTGGAAAACACTAAATTTTGTCCGAGGACCTTCAATTGATTTTCATTGTGTTCATGATGCTACTGACAAATATCGTGTTTGATATGTTCACTTTACCACACACTGTGCCCTTTCTTTGGGAGCACATCCCACTCAAATGCATGCTTTTGTCGATATGGGCGGTGGTGGTTGGGCTGCATCAAATATAAAGCCAAAATGGGAATTTCTTTCATAACGGCTCGACGCCATATACGGAGTGGAAAACATCCGCATGAACCTTGGTCGAGTGTATTAGTAGTTTTGAAGAATAATGGTGCAGTGTAGTTGCTTTTTTAACACAAGCGTTGATAAGTTAGACAGAATTAGACAAAATTAGACAGAAAAAATGGTAGGACTTAGTAGAATAGTCAAAGAGTTGGAGAAAAAACGAATCAGAAATAGACAAGTTAATGAATAAAATAGTAAGAATTAGCAAAAAAGAGTATGAAAACGTGGAGAGCTATAACCAGAGAAGTAGAGAACTAGAAAACTTGGGTACAGAAAATAGACAGCTTAGTATGAAAATAATGTAAAAATGGACGATTTAGTATAGAAGTAGTACCGAAATTCGAGTTGTAGGTCAGAAAATAGACAATTTAGTATGAAAAAGGTACAAGAATAGACAGAAATAGAAATAAGATAGAATTGGAAATAGTGGAGCAAATGAAAGGGTCTGGGATAGTGATCTGTGTACAAGATTGACACTATATGCAGAGAAGTTTCGGAAATCGGGCCGTCCAATTCTTGTCTAACTCTGGAATATTGATAATCATTTCTTTCGATTCAAAAGAGAATATAGGTGTTGTCGATCACTATTCAAGAGACAATCTTGCATAGAGCCAATTCATATATATAGTGCTTTCAAAAAGGGCACAAGTCTTGGAATTCTTGTTTTTTTTTTTTTTTTGATCCTACGGTCAATTGATTAATCAGAAAACGTCAGATTCCGGGGCTTATGTCATATTTTCATATATGGAATGATTTGGTCTTTTTTACGGCCTAGAAATTAGTGTGAAATGGTATATTAAAAGTGTAACATAGATGCTGAGTACCTCAAAATAGTGCAAAAAATTCTACAAAAACGGTGGTTTTCTTTTCGAATTATCCACGGCTAAAAAAATGGTTTATTTTAGAAATCAAGACGTTATCTTTAATGCGGTGCATAAACGTCTATTTCGGGCGCGGGCCATTGTGCTCGCCCAATTAGGCAAGTGTCTAAAACTTCAGACGCACCCATAAAAACCATCTTTGGAAGTGTGACGGCCAAGCCTGCATCGACGTACATGGAAAGATGAAAAGTAAAATATTTAAGTAGGCCAAAAATCCGTTCTTAATCTTTTTTTCTCCACTCTCAATCAATCATAATGGCTGCTCCTCAACAATCCTCTAAGAAATCCACCTCTGCTCCAAAGGACAACTTCTGGACTCTCAAGACCAAGTACGGATGGTCTCCAGCCTGTGTCATTGCTTAAGTAGACTCAGTGCTACGGCTAAATAGACTCAGTGCCACGGTCCAATGGTTCAAGTCTTGGCCACGTGACCCATGATATTGAGCCACGTGACCTTTGATATTGAGCCAAGGGACCAAGGTCTTGTGCTGGCTTTTCGAATAGCTATCTTCAGATAGACTAATATCTATAGTTTTATTTCTGCTTAATATATCTTGAAGTTATTGATTCTTATAGTAGCGTGCGTAAAATAGAGCGTCTTTTGGGCTTTGTCACTGTATTTCGAGAATAAAAAGGTATTTAAAAAACGGAAGAGAATAAACAGAAGGTCATGCTTAACCCTTTACCACTACAGAACTCTATACTAAAAGTCACCGAACGGTCTGTAAAACATTATAGTCCACCGAATCACGCTTCTAAGTGGACTCAAGAGTGTTACTGCCGTGAGACTCTTCAAAGATGAGCCAAAGTGGGAGGCCATCGGAGATGACAAGAGAGAGACTGCTGCCCGATTGGAATCTGCCAAGTCCGTGTCTGTTGCTTGATATTATTTTCAACATTTTAGTGTTCCATTGCTGGTCTTCGATCACTGCCATTGGCTGATTCAATATTGCAATGCCGTCTGAGAGAATATATAACTAGGTCTATCCACTTATTGGAGCCTCTGATTATATCTCAATCAATTAAATTTGAATTAAGAATAAATTTGTCAATTCACGTGAATAAAAATTACTTGAAATAGGATTGATCAATGTCATATAAACTACCGTAGTCCTGCACACAGTGCGTCCAATATTCTCGTCATCAACCCCTCTTGAGCTATGACACCCACAAAAATTCACAGAAAAAGCAACTTAAGCAGATATAGTCATTGGATTTAGCACAAAAAGAAAAAAAATAGGAAATTGGGGAAATAGGAATATTTGCTCGAAAAGTGCGAGGCCCATTAATTAACACTTACTCCATAATAACTCTATGATAACTCACGCCCTTTTAGCCATTGGTATAGGAAACCTTGAAAGGTCCTTAAATCCTACTGAAATAATTAAGCAAAAATTCTAGGTATTCCAGTATTGCATAGTTTGGTCCTTAATACTTCAAGTAGTTTATTTCGCAGTCATTACTCTCGCCGTCATCGAGCCATTATTTCTGGTCAATCAAACTTATTATTTGTGCTGATTTTTATCATCGTATAAATCTCATGAATCTTTGTAGCCTTTGGCTTGCTATGTTTTGGAATCATAACCTCTGAAAAAAAAAAGAAAAAGAGTTGGCCACGCGAACAATCATCCAGGCCTAATCCAAGAATATGCGCATTCGCGTGGATGGAGACTTGGCCTTTGGAATCACCTCGACAGATTTGGTTCTATATTATTATCGGAGTCATTGGGACTGCTGGCGGTACCGGGCATATGTTTTTTGGAGTTTCTAGTCTTCAATAGTCACCATTAGTCATATTTCAGTCCATGCTCTAGTGCTCTTTTACTACTTACTTCTACAGGTATCTTTTTATTTTTTTTATTTTTTAAGCAACTATTAGCAACTATTAGCAACATTTTTTTTTTCTGGTTCAATGACAGAGGTTCTTTTCATAATCAAGACCATTTACATCTATAGTAGGTTCAAGTGGAGAGTATTGAGAAAGGCAGTTGTTTCTTTTGATTGGCAGTAGACCTGATTGTATTTTTCANTTCTCACAATCCAGAGGCTTGCATGGGGTTCATTACCGAATAGGCTCAGACCACCACCAATCACAAGAACTTCTCTGCCTTTGCTCAATACCTCACTTTCACCTGCTCTTTCAGTTAGTAGTTATAATTATTCCATCACCTCCGCCATTTTCCCAGTCTTTTTTCTTTT
>NLAM01001674.1:0-41706 GCA_002370325.1 Metschnikowia hawaiiensis | reverse complement strand
AGTTTATTAGCTATGGGTTTATTATCACCTGTACAAAGTATTTTATGATTAATTATATTATTTATTAGTACAGCTATATCATTATATAATANGTTTATTAGCTATGGGTTTATTATCACCTGTACAAAGTATTTTATGATTAATTATATTATTTATTAGTACTGCTATATCATTATATAATCATGATTTTATGTTAATGGGAATTTTATATATTTTAATATATGTAGGAGCTATTGCTATATTATTTTTATTTATATTATCTTTATTAAAAATAGATTATATACCTCAAGGAAATGTATCACCATTAATAATAACTTTATTATGTGTATTTGGTACAGCTTTCTGGTCTATAGGGTTTCTGGTCTATCCACTGTCCATACACTCTGGTATACATTACTCTGGATACTCTGGATACTCTGGTCTACACAGCTAGTCCATACACTGTCCATACACTGTCCATACACTGTCCATAATGTTCACCTCCCTTTAGTCATATTAATGTTTAAAATAGAAATCTAAGTTTAAGACTTTTATTGACTTCATGCTGTATAGAACGGGATCTCCCCCTTCAGCAACTTCCTAAAAGCTAGGATTAATATTTATAGAACCGTGCGGGCGTCTTTCATTGCTCACGGCTCAAACTATATCAATCTACAATTCATATAAATAATTTATTTCTATAATTGTGATTTTTATAAAAAGTTATAGACAGAAATACTCAAATTATGATTTTTCTCTGGATATGGAACGTGAACCCTCAGAAAACACATTCGAAAAGAATTAATAGATGGTATTATGAGCTCCACACTAGACCAGAAAAAAGACTATATATACAAAAACACTCCATTGACGTGAGTATTACACAGTAGGTTAAAATAAATGTCGTGTGGTCCTCAATCATATGTTCCCCTGGGTAGGAAATGTTAAATGTCTCTCATGTCAACTCAAATGTCACCTTCGTCAGGTATATTTTCATGAGCCTGAGAAGGCGTAAAAGCCGGTACGTAGGACCTCGTGCTTGGGTGATAATTTGAGAAGTATATCTCCACCTCGAAACAATACTTTACATATTGGGCCTCATATACACGCATAATCGCACGCCCTGGGCCATCCAACAAGTTACAAGAGTAAAATGGCCCTTCATGAAGCCTCCAATTTCCATCCAGCCTCAATCTAGCACCAGTAACATTAACACCAAACACTAATTCCCATAATAAACTAAAAGATGGTATTATGAGCTCCACACTATACCAGAAAAAAGGCTAGACTACACTATACTCTAATCAACTACGCTGTTTTATACATACTGTTTACACTACACTAGACTAGACCCGNGACGCAAAACTTAAATCTGGCTCTATTTTAATTTGAAATAAATTCATGTAGTTTCACTCTTAAATTTCCTTGCAATTCAAGGCGAATCCCCATATTGGTGACAGTGTAATTCGGAATAACCTCGTTCTCGGACATTCGCACGCAAAGATCCACAAATCAAATGAAATAGACACGAGGAAAAATATCATTGGCTCAGCGTGCGTTTAAAGCCGACCCTGGAAAGCTGCGAATACATGAATAATCATTGGTGTTGCAATATGTCAAATGACGTCTAAAAGTGTTTGGCCAAATCCTCAGGCAATGTGCAAAATGTAGAATCACACTATGATATTCAAAGGGGTGTACAGGCTGTCATGCTTTCAACTTTTTCTCTTCCATTCTTGTTAAGTTAATGTTACGGCGTCTAATTAAGTAATACCTTGACTGATTCAGTATAGACGCAAGTCCCAGTACCACCCACCATTAAAAAACTAGTAGTTAAAATTCAGGCTGTCAAAAGTATCCATGATCACGCCTGTTCCCACGAAATGAGAAAATGTTTACATCTACAGAGCATTAAGTATTGGATGTGGAAATTGCTTTTTGGTTGGCCTGATAAGATCCCATTATGGTATCACGTTTGCTCCCATGTACCCGAAAGTCAGTTAATCAAGAAAATTTTTTTTGGTTCCGCCCTTTTGGAAAGAGAAGCCGTATCTTAGGGTGTACTGATGTATAGGTGCAATACGGAGGAAGACTCGGCTAATAGTTTAATGAAGCACGGCTCGAATTGACTACCGATTTATAGTGCGAGTGAAAGTGAAAGTGAGAGAAAGTGAAAAAGTGCGAGAAAAAAAGATAAATGAGTGTGAGAAAAAAAGATAAATGAGTGAGAGAAAAAGTGTGTGTAAATGAGTGAGAAAGTGTGAGAGAATTTTTTTTTTTTTTTACAATTTCGTCGATTGATTACCTAATAACTAACAAACCAGCTACTGATAGTTCAATGCGGACCAGTTTTGCGGAGAAAACATCACTGCACCAAAAACGTAGTTTCCACCGAACAAATCTCAATCGGAAACCAACGCTGCTTTTCGCGACATGCCATGCCACCACGGAATCAAAGATCCTTAGGCACAGGAGCGCGGCCACAGTACCGACCCACAACCTCAGCTCATCCGACTTTAACCACGAATCAGTCCTCCGTTAAAAACTCCGCTAAGCGCACCACGGCCACTAAATGGACAGTACCCGATATTAAGGACTGGGTCCGAAAAACAAACAATGGCTCCGTCGGTATAATTCTTCGTAATGACAAGAATTAATACCGTCCTAAGTAATATACAATAAGAGATATACAATATATAAATAATGTTATAAGATATATGTCAATAAGATATAATGTAGTTAATTATAAGATATTATATAGATGATATTTCAATCTTATATATAGGTGATGTTATTTTCATCATTTTTAACCTTATTAGTTTTTTCAACTTTAACCAATTCTACTACAACTAATAAAATTGATAGTAATAATAAAATATCATATAGTTCATAGAACGGCTTAAAGTAAGCGACGTTCTTGCGAGCCAAATCTTCCGTCAACGGGGTGATGCCATCCTCATTCGGACGGCGATGGGTTAGCAAAACCCGAACATAGTAATAGAACTTGTCCAAACGAACAAGATCCGCGTAAGTGTGAGAAAAAGTGTGTGTAAATTAGTGTGTAAATTAGTGTGTAAATTAGTGTGTGAAAGTGTGTGAAAGTGTGTGAAAGTGTGAGAAAAAAAGTGTATAAATAAATGAGTGTGAAAAAAAGTGTGTGTAAATTAGTGTGTGAAAGTGTGAGAAAAAGTGTGAGTGAAAGTGTGAGAAAAAGTGTGAGAAAAAGTGTGTGTAAATTAGTGTGAAAGTGTGAGAAAAAGTGTGTAAATTAGTGAGTGAAAGTGTGAGAACTCGTAGCAGGCTAGGGATGTATAGAGTAAAGTTAGATCTATATGTATATATTCGTATACTTGTAAGTAAACTTAAAGAGGGATTCCTAATAGAAGGGATCTATCAGGGAACCTGCGAGTTCTTATATAATTTCCGGGGCCGACGGAATCGCAACCAATAATGTGTAAATTAGTGTGTGAAAGTGTGAAAAAAAGAGTGTGAGAAAAAGTACATAAGGGGGGTGGAGGAAGGAGTGTGAGGGAATGAGTGTGAGGGAGTGGAGAGTAAAGCAGAGGAATGTATAAGAAGTGCGCGGAAGCAGTGGATCATACCAAGACAATTGGAAAAAAAATGAGTTTGAAAAAAAAGATTGGAATGGTAAAGCGATGTGACGTTGCTTTACTGGACATTTCCACATCTTCTGAGAGGTTCAGTCCTCCAAAGACTGAGAGAGGTTCGGTGCTCCAAAGACTGAGAGAGTAGAGATTGCGAAAGATTGAGCCCGATTCCTGCATACTGGCTCAGGTACTAGAGACGACGACACCTTTTTTTCTCTTATAATTCCATTTCCCAAATAGCTGATGCCTCGAGGATCCAATAACCGATCAAAGTGGCAGGAACCGATTAAAGTGGCAAGTACCGAACTTCCAAGTGCCATTTTCCCATACATACTGCCAAAGGCATTATATGCAGTCCCAAGAGCCAAAATTGGTCCCCACCGTCAAAACATACAATTACAAACGGCCCAAAATAAATTCCAGTTACCGATAAAAAAAGAGGTTGGAATTCTCAGGGGATGCTTTTACCATGAAAAAATGGAACTAGGAGTATATTAGGCTATGGACGTACCCAGGAAACTGTGTCCGCTTCCTTTTATAAAGGCAATATATAGCTTTTCGATTTGCAAACCTTGGTAGGTTTCGAAAACTCTTTTTAAATTTCACAAAAGTAAAAAAATGGCGATTTTATGGTCGAAATAATGCTTTTTTCCTTCAATTTTGGCCCCATTTTTCTTTTATGGCTTAATTTTGGCCCAATTTTGGTCAAATTTCGAGTTTTCCAATAAATCATTTAAAAATTAACACTGACAATCAAATATCCCTTTCCTTATGTTCACAAATTTTACCTAAAAATAGCCATGGAACTTGAGCGTCACCTATTTTCCAGTTCTGTAGCCCTAAATTTTTTGTTTTTCTTAGTAGTGATTCACATGCGGACTTGGGGCTATTTGGATACATGGTTCCAGGTTCTGAGCTCCTATGGGTTTAATTCCAGCACTTCCATGCCTCCCGTGTTATATGCAGGACAGAATAAAAACAGAGATATAGACAGAGATAATAGATACACATAATATTTAGTGACACATAGATTGGATACAGGTATACTTGAGAATTATTCTAATATAGATGTATAGATTTAAATATAGATGTTAGGTGGGGAATGGGGACTATATGCCGGATCATACAGCCGTGCATTGGAGAAGGTCAGTTTTCTAACGACACACCCGATCAAACCAGCTGAAAAACCTTCCAGTTTATGTTGAAGAGTGGACCAACCACTTCCCTAGAGTTGGGCTGGCTGAGATCGCTGGAACCCTGAAAACATGACCCCAAGCGGACCTGCACATAGTACTGTTCCTGCAGCCAAGCCTCTGGGGTGTAATTTCCAACAACCAACACCTAGCGCTTCTGTAATAGAATCATTCATGTCACCATGAGCCTTTGTACTGAAAAATCCACTATTTTCTCTGGATTTTTTTGACTATCGTACAAAAAACACCTTTTATAAACCGTTTTTTCGAGTTACTCTGCTAAGACGTTTTAGTAAATCCTAAAACCAGCTACTAAATTAGTAAAGAAGAATATGTGGGTCCTGGCGAGTGAATTGAAGGGCAGGACTAGTTTTCATGCGCCTACTAGCCGCATTATGGGTCGCGCACGACCGCCATAAAATTTAACTTTTGACGGGATTTCCCGAGGATTTACGACAACTACATTAGTGGCTTTGCCGTTACGTTCCCATGTGCCTAAATGACGTAAGTACCTTTTTCCTGTGCATACCGACGAGACGAAAGAGTGCTTTTTTCCTGTATATAGGCGTCAGTTCTTGTTGTGTCCAGACGAACCACCAAAACCAATAGAATGTATTATGCAGTCTGCTCCATAGAATAAAAGAGTTTGAAAAAAATTATAGGATTTAATTTTGGGATGTAATTTTTTATCTGTGGAGAATTAGCTCATGGTGGAGGGTGAGAAGTGCTCATAACCAGCCTCAATGCTCGTAACCAGTAAAATATTATAACTTTGAATATTATAATTTTGTCACCATTTATTGAGTCTTTGTGACCCCAACTACATGGTGACTATACCCGGAAGCCCCCGCATTTGGTGTGGGAAAGATAATAAAAAACCCATGTACGATTGTATGCTGGACCTGCATATAGTGCCTCCAGCTTTTCCCGTAACTCACATATCTCCGTCCCCTTTCACCCTTAGCACGCCCTTTATTTATTGTTAGGCATTCAAAAGAAGTCCATTGAAGTTCCTTGGGGGACTAATGGGGATAAGTGTGGCTGTGTGCAGGCCCCGGCCAGACCATTGGGGCTAAAGATGACATTTTTTCCCCGAAAATTTGCTCAGAAAAAATAAAAGGAAAATCGTGGGGCCCACCAAAGCCTTCACTTCTTCACTTGCATGCTTCTTGTTGCTGGGCGTGGCGCCATTGTTCTCTGCTCACGTGACCAAACACTCATTTTCCTGCAACTACTCACTACTGTGGGTCACGTGCCGCACCACCCAGCAGAGAGATTCCCAATGCCGTGAACGCCACATCCGTCTTTTAAACTTGATTTTTCCGGAAAATCCTGAATCGGCTTTGGCGATTCTGGATTTCGGCTTAAAATTTCGAAATGTCTGGTGTACGGGTTTCTATAGTACCATTATACAAAGTATACGCAATACTAGGACACCCCAGAGACCCAAACACCCCGCCAGGGGTTTTATAGAGCAACTAATAAGCTACTAAATACCAACAGTTCAAGAGGGGTGGAAAGGACTTTAAAATTGTTTGGGTGGTTGAGTTTTGGCCCAGGAGTTGTGGGTGGAGTGCATATCGATCACGTGACCCACGCTTAATCCCCAATACTTCACCACCACCACGCCTAGAAACTCCCAGATTTCAGCCAGACTATTGTGAAGCCCCGCTTATTTGTATGCCACCGTTGTATTTATTCTCCACTTTTTATTTTTCTTAAACTATACTTTTCTGAAAATTATTGGGTAAAAAAGGGGAAATCTAGGAATAGTGCGAACACTCCAACCATTTACATTAGAGTCAATGATCAAACACAGAGTAGTACAGATTAATTATAGGGAAATATTATTTCCAAAACTACACGAAATGGACAGTCGGGACCAGTTAATATTACCGGCCAAAAAAAAACACGAGAAATTACGGCTGGTTCTCGAGCTTTCTCACTAAATATACTTCAACATGCACCACCATCCAAAGAAGTACCGGAATTCCCTAAAAAATCTTAGATCAAACTAGTTGGAGCAGATTGGGGAGAGAAAATGAATATACCCTCAAAAGAACAGCTCTAATTTTTAACCCCCAAGACGACCAGCTCCGATCAAAAAAATCTGTCCAAAATGTCCATTTCCAGACGGGACCATTGACGACTGGGAATTGACCAAATTGGGGGGTTAAAAGGTGCAGTGGATAAAACAAGCATTGGTTTAAGGAGCTGGTAGTTAAAGGGACGGGGAGTATAGTCAAGCGAGTTTTGGCTGAGTTCAAAGGCGGAAACGTCCTTTTTCTGGGATGTGGTGGTTCTAGGCCAGCTAACTCTTTCAAAAATCAAGTTATAAACATCTGGTAAAAACCGGGCCAATTTTCAAGACATTCTGGATAAAATGAAGCTATTTTCAAGGAAATAGAGTGTTTGTGGAAGGAGTAAAAAGGAGAACACACGAACTAAGGGAGAATGGACAAGAAAAACGGCCCAGAACGAGATGGAACCCCATAGTTTATGTGAAAAAAGTAAATGAATTTATAGAGCCACACGAAAGGATCAATACCTAGAATTTAAAAATCGGAAAGGGGTGTAGAAGACGGAAGTATCCATGGAGTTGCCTCAAAAGATCCTGCACACAACGCCCCACGACGGGCCGGCACCTCCTCTTAAAATAGACTTAGCCTTCGACCTTCACCAGTATACTTTCCAGACTCTTAGGATCGTTGTAACTGAACGTTGAGTTTTTGCGGCGGGTCGAAATCCGGTGTTTTTCAAAATTCAAAAAAACCCTCTCTAAACCACTACCCCAAAAAACCTAGACGGCCTGTACTCGGCCAAAACATGGGATTCCAAAACTTCCTCGAGGATTCGGATGGTGTTACGTAATCCAAAGCGGTCTGCACGAAACAGGCTTTTCAGCAATATAATTTATTTTGTCCCGGGACAATTCTTCATGGAAATATGGGCCTGTAGATAAAACCCCCCGGAACTTCCAGGCCTAGCTCCACCAAAAAGGAAGGGATTTCGATGCGGGTTTCGAGCCCTTGGTTCGGGGGACCAGGGCGTCAAATTCGACGGGGACTTATCGCCCATGGAGATATCGGGGTTGAGCAGATATCGGTACAATGGACGCAAATACCGGTGCACGTCCATAATATACGCATCCACGGAACAACTCCGGACCACGCCAGACAGGTGCCACGCCGGGAAACTCCGACAGGACACTTTCCAAATCCTGCCATTTAACTACGTTTTGATTTTGGCCGGGAAATTTTACTTGTGCGGCTAGAAATCTACGGTTAAAGTCAACTGTCCACCGAAAAATCGCCCATTTTAATGTCCTAGCCTTTCAAAACTCACGGAAAAGAAAAATGGTGGGAATCTTGGGAAAGAGGAACGCAGCAATTGTACAGGTGCAAAAACCCCAATTATAAAGCTCCAGATTTGGCCGTTGGAGCGGCCGAAACGTCCAGACTAGACCTAGGATTTGGCCCCAAGACAAGGTACCACCCAAACCACCAATCCTACGACCAAATTCATAGAAAAAAAGAAGCTAGAATTATCAATTTCGTTTATTTAAAACCCCAAAACCCCCAAAGCCTTTTTGAGAAACATCGTCTACTTGATCCAGGGTCAATTAGGACTCTTTAATAGCCAAAATTCCAGGGAAAAAAGGGTTAATTCCTGGATAGGCCAATTCTAAGTTTAAAAAAACCAATTTTACGGGAACTGGGATAATCGGGAACGGCAAATGCACCAGGGTGAAAATTGGAGTTAAAAACAATAAAACACGGTCAATTCCCCTGGGGTTAAAATCGCATTCCAAGTCAGTGGTAGTAAGGTGTTCATATGCACCTCCACAGATCCACAGTCAAGTGCCCAATGGGGTCCAATTTCTTCCAAAGTAATGTAAATAGACTTAAGAATGGATTTAAAATGTTTTAGAAATAGTTTGGAAGATTTCATTAGGGTTGGAAGTTAACTGAAATATCCGTGATTGGAGGGAAGTGCCAGGACGCCGTTTTGGGCTGGAACCGACTGTTTTGACAAGTAAAAAAGCACGTTTTTGTAAACCAAAATTGAACAAGAATAGAAATGTGACGAAAAATGGTGAAAACAGGGAAGAAAACAGTAGAAATGGTGGAGAGTAGTGACGAAAAATGGTAAAAATAGGGAATAAACTGGTAAAACAGTGAATAAAAGAGTAAAATGGTAATTTTGGGGTAAACAAAAAATAAAATACTTCCGACTCGTCAGCGAGGCTCGTGTCCGGCTAAGGACCGATTCCCATGACTTTTTATCTCGTCACAGCGATAAGTCCAGGCCACACCAGCCAAAACCAAGCCCAAAAAAATCCAAGAAAGTCCAAAAAGTCCAAAAAAGTCCCTAAATCACCCTCCATTTTATTAAAAGTTTATAAATCCAGAAAATGTGCTGACCCGAAAAAACCCGTTCATTCTGAACCACTAAACCTTTGAATATTTGATCGATTCTGACCAATCCAAAACCGTCTGTCCATCTGAAATATTTTCTTGATTCCCCGCAATTCAAGCTCTTGAGCCCAAAAAGCCCCAGCCCAAAAATTACACCCCAAAAAGCTCCAGCCCAAAAGCTCCAGGCCAATGATAACGAACGGTTCCTACGTCAACGAGATTTACCCAAAAAATCACAAAAATACCCCAGAAAATCCAATCTTTATCTAATTCTTTTTTAATCCTTTCTAATTCCTTTTGTATCCTTTCTACTCTGTTTTTGAGAACTCCATCCCAAAGGTTGTTCAGGTTTGTCCCTGGGAATATCTAAGAAACCCTGGAACTTCCAGTTTTTTGGCACAGTTACCCCCGTTTTCAGCACCGTTAGCCCCGTTTTCAGCGCCGTTCCATGGCTCTATATCACAGATTGAATTACAAATATTTACTACTAAAATCCATACATTTCCACTCATTCTTGACACTCACCAAAAACCCATTTCCTTCCTTCCCCTTTCAATCATTGATTTTTTAAGGTAAACTCCTTGGAAACTGCTAAGAATGAGCGAGTGCCCAAATACAAAATACAATAAACTGGTGATTTGGCGACCCTAAACTCGGCCCACGGAAAATCAGCAAAAGTCAAAAAAATTCGGTCATCTTCACCCGTGGTGAGTCCAAAAACTTAACCGAGGCCATCCAAGAAAACTACGCTGGAGACCTTTTGGTACAAAATCACGAGTGTTTTGGCAGACGTTTAAAGCGGTGGTGCTTCCAGACCCATCCTCGGTAGCCACTCCTCGGTAGACTCCCAAAAACACTTACAACTCCAATTCCGTGGTCATTGTGGGCACCAGAAAGTACATTTTCTCTGAAAAAAAAAAAAAAAATCAGGGATCCTTGGAGATGTGGGGGCAGACATCAGGCAGTCGTTTAGCACTTGATTTGCCAGAACACTACCTCTGATTGGAGGCCCAAAGTTACGTTACGGATACCCGGCTTTCCTCAATAGGATCTTCATGAATACTCCTGAAAGGCGTATCAAAATCACAGAGCCGTTTCTAGGTAAATCAGGTCTCTATGGTAGAATAAATGCAGTCATCAGGGCCATCTTAAGTTTTGGGAATATGCAATGTCCAAGACGAGATCTATAAATATTCAATGCCAAGAAAGAGATCTATAAATATTCAATGCCAAGAAAGAGATCTGTGAATATGGAATGTGGAAATGGCCGGATCTTGGGTTCATCACCAAATTGAGCAGCAATGGGAGAGCAGACCTGGTCACGGGAATACTTCTACACGGTCTGCACTCGGTTCCATTTGGGAAGAATGCTTTCGTTCTTTTATTAAATATGTACACTTTGGATTCTACTTGAACAACTGCTTCATCAGACTGCTATTTATTCTTTAAGAGTTTTATACTTAACTTTTCATAATAATCCTAGATCTAATAAATATACATATGGTTTTATACATGAAAGTAATTGAATGATAATACCAATGACAGTATTAGCTATTTATAGTATATTTATAGGCTATTCTAGAGATAATGTTATCATTTCCCTTTCCCTTTCTTTCCCTCCCTTCCCTTTGCTTCTAGACCCAGATTTCTCAAGCAATTTGGCACTTCACAACGACTCCAGACTTCCACAGAGGTTCATATTCTAAAATTTGCAAACATAGAACAGAAAACATGGTATTGTTGAAGTTATATAAAGGTGATAATGAATATACCCATTTGAAAGGAAAATTATCAGGATTTATTGATTTATTGAAGCTGAAGGGTGTTTTAGTATAGAAAAAAATGGTAAGTTTTCTTTTTCTAGAAGTCAAAATAATCAAGACTTCATATCCACGTATAGTTCACCATCTTTAAAGTCCTAATAACCAGGCTTCCTCTCCGCCTATTGGGAATGGGACGGAAGATAGGCTTGACCAATCCGTTCATTACCCATTTGATTAAATCAGGGCAGTCGATTCATGAAAATCAGAAATATGAAAGTCAGAAACATGAAAAGTCAAAGACTGAAACTTTTCAATAGAGGAAAGAGATTCGTGTTCCAATGTGGTTCCAATGTGGTACACTCCTGAAGAACGTCTGTATGAGGAACGTCTGTATGAGGAAGAAAAACAAAACTAGACAAGTATTGGACAATTATTAGACAAGTAATGGACAGGTATTAGACAAGTACTGGACAGGTATTAGACAAGTACTGGACAAGTACTGGACACTAGACGATACGGAAAGCATATGAGATAGTAGACAGTAAGCCTTACAATGTGGCTAATACTGAGCACAGTATTAGAAACCAAAGGTTTATAATGATATTTAAATAGGATGCCGGATTGGAAAGACTCATTTTGATTCTGGAGGATTTTTCCAAGAACATACTACGTAATTCCCAATTCTCGGCCATACATCAAGTGAAAACCCAATTGTCCATCCCGAATATCCAATTGAAAGAAGAAGGAAGAGGAAGGAGGAGAAACGAAGAGGAGGGAAGGGAGAAAAGATGATCATGGCCGAATTTATAGGCCAAAATCATCAGATCCTAAAATCGTGGAGATCCAAAAATGGGGATTCGAAATCGAGGGGATCCTGGAGAGTCAGTTACTCAAGTTTGGAGATTCGGGATCTGGTAATTCTGGGTCTGGACTTTAATAGTGGCTCTAACAGCAGAAGATGAAGAAGGGAAGTGGACAGATTTGGGTAGAAATTTCGACGGACAGTGTCTAAGAGGATAGATTCGGGAAGAATAGATTCCGGAAATAGGTAAAAATTCCTGGATATCGGGACAAACTCCAGGGAAACCCGGACAGATTACGGAAAGAATAGATTCTGGAGTAAAGACAATTTTTAGAAATATGGAGATATTCCTGGAATTCGGCGCAGAATTATGGGATAGGGAAGGTTCCAGAAATAAGAACAGTTTCTGGAAATAGGAATCGGTTCAAAAAAAAAAATGCTAGGGAAATAGGGACATATTCCTGGAAAAGAGTTCACGTTCCAGAGAAGTCGGGACATGTGCAAGAGAAGTAAGGACATTTTTCTGGGAATAAGGTCATTTTTTTTGAAGTAGGGACAGTCACTAAGGACAAGTTTTGAAAATATGGACAGTTAATAAAAGCATGGACAGTTTCTAAAAATAAGGATAGTTTCTTGAATTAGGCACGGACATCCGGGAATAGGCACAGTTTCTAGAAATAAGGACGAATTCTAGGGAAATAAGGACATTCTCTAGAAAAAAGGACAGTTTCTAAAAAAAGGACAGTTTCTGAAGATAAGGAAATTTTCTAGAAATACAGACTTATTCCTGGGAAATGGGCACAGAACACTTTAAATAGGGACAATTTCTGAAATTGGGACAGATTCTGGGGAAAACCAGACAGTACGGCAAAAATAGGTTCTGGGAAAAGGCACATCATTCTAGGAATAAGAACGGTTTCTGGGTATAGAAATCGGTTCTGGAAATAGAAATTGGTTCTGGAAAGAAAAGCGTATTCTCGGGGAAAAGGTCTAGGATTTTGGGATAAGAACGGTTTCTGGAAAAAGGCCCAGAGGTCTAGTAATAGCGACAGCTTCTGGAAATAAAAACGGGTTTGGAAAGAAGAACTTTTTCTGGAAAAATGATCTTTTTCTGGAAAGAAGATCCGGTTCTGGAAATAGGGGTAGAAATCTGGAAAACATGGACCGATTTTAGAAAATAGGACATAATATCCAGGAAAACAGGCACAGAAGTCTGGGAAAAAAACAGTTACTGGAAATAGGGACAGAATCCTGGAAAAAGGACAGAATTCTGGAAATCGGGACTGTTTTTGAACTGTTTCTGAGCCGTTTTTGAACAGTTTTTAAAGAAGGGTTCTGGAATAAAACAGATTCCTTGAAATAGGACAATTCCTGAAGAATTGGATCTGAAACAAAACTATTCAAGTAGAAAAGTAGGCAAATGGCAAAGGACCAAAATAATGGAGCAACATACACCATGCAATTTGGGCCCAAATTGGTGGAGTTTCTAAGGGAACCGGTGACCCTTTTTCCCCCAAAAAACGACCAGAACCAAGTTCACAAGCTCAGTTCGTTTGGAAAAAGCTTAGTTAATTTGGAAAAACTCAGTTCATTTTAAAAAGCTCAGGTCATGGGTACAATTACTTGATTCTACTCGTAGACTTAGGTCCATGATTTCAGGATTCTTAACTTGGAAACGAAAAGAGCTGTCTGCAGAATAGCACGTGGAGAGGATTGGTTGGGCCGACGAGACGTTGGAGAAAAGGAGATATCGAGAAGCAAATAACGCTGAAAACCGGGCCCCCGATATGTCCGGTTCTTCTCAACCGCAGTTCAGTTCTACGTTCACCAGTTCAATTCTAAGTTCTCCAGTTCTCCACTTTTTTAGCTCTCCAGTTCTCCAGATCTTCAGTTCGAAGTTCGCCAGTTTTCTAGTTCTCCAGATCTAAGTTCTACATTCTCCAGTCTTCTAGTTCTCCCTTCTAAAAAAGGTAAGAAATTCCTGTCAGGAAATCTGCGGATATGAAGATATTCCCCGGGTCAGAAACGTACATGGAACTCTACTTTACAGGACCAGGTGCAACGAAAGTAGAAAATGAGAAGGTGAAAACGGCTTAATTTGACTCAACACGGGAAATCTCACCAGGTCCAGCCCCAAAAAAGATTGACCGATTAAGAGCTCTTTCTTGATATTTTTGGGTGCTGGTGCATGGCCGTTCTTGGTTAGTGGAGTGAATTGTCTGTTTAATTGCGATACCGAACCAGACCTTAACCTTGAAATAGGTCCATTAGTTTTTTTCTGAAAGGAACTTCTTAAAGGGACTATTGATTAAAAATCAATTGAAGGTTGAGACATTAACAGGTCGGTGATGCCCTTAGACGTCCGGCATGTTGCTTCGTGAAGCTTAGTGAAGCTTAGAGACTGGAGTTCCAGAAGAAAGTGGAGGTTTTTATTGAAAACGGTAAATCGTTATTCAAATTTGAAGATGTTTTGGCCGGTAAAAAGATCTATTAGTGCATTCTAAGATAGAGTCTAAGCAAGGGAAGAGGTGGATGTTCCGGTGAACGAGGAGGATGTTCTGGGGAACGAGGACGATTCATTTCCAGTTGTTCCACCGTTAGACCGGAAAAAACGGCTTATTGTCCGTAATCGGGGCTCCAGGGCCAGTGAACCCTTCTGCATACGGTGCGGAATGCAGTGTGTTTCATGGTGAGTGGTGGTCAGCAGTCTGTGGTTAATTGTGAGTGTTTAGTGGTGGTTTCAGAGGTTTAGAGGTGGAACGGGAACAGAATACATGGATCTTGTCGTTATTTATGAATCATGCGGTTATTTATGAATATAGTCGTCTTTTGATCCGGGGTTTCCAGTGACTAAGGTGGAGTAGAGCCCCAGATCGGTTCTCTCCTAATACGGCTTAGGTGTCTCCCAATCCGGCTTAAGTATCTCCTAATTTGCCTTAAGTGTCTCCCAATACGGCTTAAGTGTCTCCCAATACGGCTTATCCAATTCGTACCGTGGCTATTGGGTCTTAAAGTACGGCTCTAGCAGTTGAAATGTGGCTCGACTCTCCGCCATGGATTTATAACTTGCAGGATTTATGACTTCTAGGATTCATGACTTGTATGATTGAAATGTCTTTAGGCTCTCGGGATTGGCCAATGGACGTTTGGCTTTCCTGTGAGAAGTACTGATTCTGTCCACCTTAAACCCGAACTTGTAGTCTTTACGGAAGTCTCTGTTCTCTAGATCAAATTCTCTGTTCTCAGGATCAATGTCTCTGTTATCTTTATTGAAGTCTCTGTCTGAGGAGGTTTAAAAATCGGTGAGAAATTCTCCACGCTTGGTTTGCACAAGATCCAAGAAGTAGTCGTAGAAATTGTGGCCGAAATCCGGCTCATGCTTAAGGTATGGGCCACAACCAAGTGTTTCCGAGAAGAGTGAGTGAGTCTTTGTTTCGTTTAACGGAACGAAATCCTCTAAAATTCCTCTAAAATCCTCAAGCTTGGTGGAAAGGCGCTGTTTCATTGCTGTGTCAAGGTAATTGGCAATCTCTCTTTCGCTGGTCTTGTAGAATCTGTATATGTGAATAGGAACCACTCCACCACTCACCGAATCCTCAAATATCTAATCCTCAAAAGACTTATCCCAAAAGCTTTAATCCCAAAAGCCTTGATCCTCAAATGTCTTTGAAAGACGCCTCTTCCTTGAATCTCCTCTGGAAACATCCACCATAACATCCACTATACCTTAGAAACTCAGTCAGCCATCGCAAAGTGAGGAGAAAGGGACTATGCTATAGACGAGTGGCAAGAAGTGTGGAATAGAGATAAGGAGAGAAGGAGAAAGGAGAGAAGGAGAAAGGAGAGAAGGAGAGAAGGAGAGAAAATGTGAAGAACGGAATGAGTGAACGAGTGAGGATGTGAACGAGTGAACGAGTAAATGTGAAGAAGTGAAGAAGTGAAATGGTGATACCGTGAGAAAGAGAAGGCGAGAAAGAGAAAGAGAGAAAGAGAAAGAGCGACAGAGAAAGAGAAAGAAAAAAAGAGAAGGCGAAGGAGAAAGAGAGAAGCAGTGGAAATGTGTCGATTTGTAGATCTACAGATGTATATTTGTACAGATGTGAAGCCACGATAAACAGAGAAGGAGAAGGAGATTGAATCTGATCCAGGACTTGTAGAAAACTCAACAAGTCAAAGTGAATTGGCCCCAGTCAGACTAAAAAAGTCAGCAGTCAGCAGTTTGGACCCACACTCTCGCTCCAGATCCGTTTGGGCTACTACATAGAATTAGTACTACAGAAGAATTGGTATTCAGAGACTTGGTGTTCAGAGAATTAATACTACAGAGAATTAGTACTCAGAGAGACTACACTGGATTGTGAAGATGTAATTATGGTGGTAATGATAAGGTCATGGCCACTTACTGAATAAGTTTCTATATTCCTAAAAAATCTCCATTTCTTCGCTCCCAAATTCCGCCTTCTTGATCTGTCTGCATGGACCAACCTATTTTGCGGTGTAATTTTGTATAACTCTTGTACAATTCTCGTATAGCTCTTGTATAATTTTCTATACTTTCGTATAGCTCTTGTATAATTCTTGTATAGCTCTTGTACAAGTCTTGTCCAATTCTCGTCTAATTCTTGTCTAATTCTTGTCCAATTCTTGTCTAATTCTTGTCCAATTCTTGTCCAATTCTTGTCTAATTCTTGTCCAATTCTTGTCTAATTCTTGTCTAATTCTTGTCTAATTCTTGTCTAATCTTAGACCTCATAGACTTCATAGACTTTATAGTCCTCATAGTCCTCTAGGCTCTATAACACTCTATAATTCCGTTTAATATCACTGGGTGAGTATTCCTCCTAAGTGTTTTTGCTGCTTTTTGGTCTAAAACCCTGCACTTTTGCAGACACCATATGGAACACTACATTCCCAGGCGCAATTCCACCCAAAATGCCAAATGCCAGACAGGAATCTGAATGCAAAAAGGAATTCCAAATTCCGTACACAATAAGTGCCAAACCGCTGCCAAAGGCTTATTGTCGGCGAATAATGCTCGGCCATATTGTGAGATTGCGAAATTGCGAAAATTGCGAGATTGCCATATTGTGATATGTACCATCGGTGCTGGCTGCGGGACACTTGATCGGAGCAGTTGGCCGAAGATATCAAAATAGCCGGGCTGGCTGAATTTTGTTTTGTAGGTTCAGTAGGTCGATATATCCGAGGATCAGCAGGGCGATATAACCGAGGCCCGAGGTGGCACATCTCCGAGGCCAGAGCTGGGACATTTCCGAAGCCAGAGCTGGGACAGGAACCAATGGAGACGCTTGCATTTCAAACAGAATTGTCTAGAAAATTGAAGGACCGGGGAGTTTCATCCCCAGGGACTTGTAGCTCTATTTGTAGCTCTACAGTGAGCCCTGACGTCTCCCAGCCTCGGTCCAGTCCAGAACCACTCCAGAGCCACTCCAGAACCTGTCCAGAACCAGTAATACTCAAAAGAACTCGTTGGGAAATACAAAATACCGGGCCGTTCTTTGGGTCTGAGAAAGCCCCCGTCCAGCCTGGCCCTACGGTTTCTGCTGGGCATTTTCTTCCTGGCATTGTTCACGATATTATCGGCGGGCAAAAAATCATCGGTGATATCGGTATTATTCCCCTGTTCCCCGCGGCCAATAGACGGCACCACCATTGATGTCTGGCTGCTTGTGCCTGAACAATAAGACGGTGGTGTTATTATTGACTGCTGTCCACGTAGCATCCTCCGCCGTCCCGACGCTCTGGTGCTGGGGCCTTGGCTCCGGACCCTTCCCAATGCATTTTGGCGTTTATTGGTCCGGCTGGCTTTCCATGCTGGTTGTGTGTATTTACGTCGGTTGAGGTTTGGCGAATGTCCTTGGTTTCGGTCTGGTGTGAATGTACTGGTTTGTCTGGAACTGGTCCGGGGTCTCGTCCATAATTAGTCTATACTTTAGGAATCGTCTAGTGGCCAGTGTGCAGTGTCTAGTCTATACTTTAGTCTATTTTAGTCCAGTGTCCAGTCTATTATTACTCTAGTGTCCAGTGTCTGGTTTCCGGTGTCTAGTGTCCAGTGTCTAATCTATCATTAGTCTAGTGTCCAGTGTCTAGTGTCTAGTGTCCAGTCTATACTTTTGTCTATGATTAGTCTAGTGTCCAGTGTCTAGTCTATTATTAGTCTAGTCTAGTATTAGACTAGTGTCTAGTGTCCAGTGTCCATTGTCCAATGTCCAGTGCCCAGTATCCAGTGCCCAGTTTCTAGTGTCTAGTCTAGTTTAGCGTCTA
The DNA here is from genome assembly GCA_002370325.1 of Metschnikowia hawaiiensis. Lineage (NCBI taxonomy): Eukaryota > Fungi > Ascomycota > Pichiomycetes > Serinales > Metschnikowiaceae > Metschnikowia > Metschnikowia hawaiiensis. Next base: position 23,658 of record NLAM01001674.1, on the reverse strand, counting down.
GTGTCCAGTGTCTAGTGTGCAGTGACTAGTCTATAAAGAACTCTATAATTTGGTCTATAACTCAGTCTGCTATTTAGTCTAGTGTCCATTCCAGTGTCTAGTCCACCTAGAAACCTGCCTAGTCTTATGTCTAATGCATTCCACTCCCGTCTGCCAGTCTGGGGTCTAAAAATTACTGTTTTGGGAAATACTGTCCTACTGGAACGTGAACTGGCTGGTCTACTGCACCGTTCCCTTGGGGTTTATGTACACGACTAAACCCAATCCACCGTTACTACTCCCTCAAAATGAATACTCCGAAGATACTCCCACAATACTACCAAGGTACTTCTATGGTGCTCCTACGACTTGTTCTAGACAGAATTTCCTATATTTAAGCGGGTTTTTACTAGACGGCTCCCGGCACGAAGAGCTTTCAACAGTTTTATCGGCTTTAACGGCCTTTTAATGGCTGAAAATGGCTGAAAATTGCCCGAAACAGCTCTGTTTACCACCAGAAAACTCCTCGATACCTTCAGAATTTATGTTCAAAACCCAGGCTTTAACTCCAGAAATCATTTGAAATTCTATGGAGGTTTCAATGGTCTCGGAAAAGTCAATAGGTCCATTTTTCCAAGTTATTAAAAAAAGGAGAGGAGTTTTTCAGTCAAAAAAAACAGGAAAGTCGAGTTTATTCCGTGGAGACGTTCACGGATTGAAACTTCATCCTTTTTAAAAAAAAACCCTAAAACAAACACCACTATATTCAAGACAGAAAGTCACGTCTCGTCTAAAATTGATGGTTAGTTCAGTGAAGTTCTACAAAAAGTGATTCTTTTTCAATGAATTTCTACAAAAATTGATTACTTTTTCAGTGAAGTTCTACTTAAATTGATTACCCCCTCGATAAATGTCTACAAAAAGTGACACTTTTCTCGTGAATTTCTACAAAAAATGAGTACTTACTCAGGATTCCTTAAAAGGAATTTCTTTAAAAAAATTTATTTTGGAAAGTGCAGCTACAGAATCATCCAAGAATCTCAGTTTCGTAATGAAGTTCCACCCAGAAGTGATTCTGACTTTGGAGAAATCGTAGGAAGGCAGTTGAAGTACTCTTTTCCATAATTCCCCCAGTTCTTCCGATTTAATCCAGAGGTTTCTATAAATCTAGAGGTTTCTAGTGGTAGTGTGTTGCACATAGACAATCCCAATGAGCAGTAAATCTCCTAAACGTAGAGTGAAATAAACCAAATTTGAGCTATAATTCAGGATATCAAAATCGTCCGTTTAGGCAAATCCCGAGCAGACAATTCCGGAACCCCTTCCCTGACATTTTAATGATTCATGACGATTAAGTAATCCATCCCGAGCTTTTCCCGAGTTTTCAACCAGTTTCTAAGTCCTAGTGAAAGTTTAAAGTTGTTTTTGGGTCAAAATCGGGCCAACAAAAGCCAAAATCGGGCCAGTTCAAGCCAGAACCGGCCCAAGACAAGCCCAAACTCAATGCTACAAATAAAAATAATCAGTGGAGAAAACGCTGGTTGAAAACCGGAAGTTTGGCGATTTGTAGGGGATTCCGACTACTTCGGGGGTACGAGACCCCCGAGGTCCGAGCTTTCCCAAGCCATGGACCGAATACGAGCCATTCCCCAAAAAGAAATTACATTCAACCCAGGGAGAAACAGAAACCGAAGCTGAAGCTCTTACGAAAACCCATGGGGTTGTAACGACAACTTCGGCCCGAACCGGGTAAACACATCTGCGGAGTAGATTGCCGGTGAGAGCCATAAGCGCTTGTACATTAGCGGTTGTTTCTGCATGAGCACGGCGTGCACGTAGCGGCTTCCGTGGCCGGCTGGAGTGGCCGGAATCTGGTGCCCGGATTGCCCGAACCGTCGTGGAATTCCTTGGCCAGGAAGAATAGCCCGGCCGGAGTTTGGGGCCACCGACAGATACGCACAATGTCGCCCCGCCAGCCACCAAACCCATTGACGCTAGGAATGTTTTTCAGGAAACCGATAATTCTACAATTTTCACTCACTAAAAATCAATTATCAATCTATAAAATTCAGTAATTAATTTCTCAAAAATCTCTAGAGATCTGGTTCATGGTCCAATTCCTTGCCTAGGTCCCGGTACCTCGCGATAATGTAGAATTCCGTCCTGGGCCCACCACCAGCCTCCGTACAGAACCAAAGGGAATGGAGTAATGGAGAAATAAATATTTCTTGAAAAGTGGTGATTTTTTTAATTAAGCAGTAGCTGTTTCGGAGTTGGCTTATGCTTGAACAGAGAGCAGGGAATAGAGAATAGAGAATACATGGAGGGAGCCTGGTCTGGCCCGTGCTCTTGTCCTTCCATTCCTCTGCTCTTTCCCCTCTTTCTCGAGACCCCTCTTACGATTTTCTCCGATTTTCCCCGTTTTTTTTCTCTCATTACTGCTCCACTAGGTCTCCTTTTTTGTCCGTTGTCTTCTTCAGTCTGTCTTCTGCTCTGGGTTAAGTTCTACTCTGTACTGCACGGTCTCCACCACCGAACCGGGAAATGGACTGGCTTTTCCCAAAGTTTAGGACCGAAAGAAGGGCCTCGTTACCGTCTCATCAAAAGTTGTCTTCCCCTTCTTCCCCTCGTTCCCCTCCTCCTATCCTTCATTGCCTTCGTCTTGAACCTGGTGTATCAGGCCATAACTTCAGATCCAAGCCTAGATCCAAAACTCGTGAAACGGTTCTTATCTACCAATCAACTCGACCTACCGTTCGTCGACCTACCGTTCCTGGAGGATTTACTTGGGATTTACTTGACGATTTACTTGACGATTTACTTGAGCAATTACTGGAGTATTACTTGGGATTTACTTGGGATTTACTTGGGATGGACTTGGGATGGACTTGGCTGGACTTGAGTTTGCCAAACCAAATGTCTTTGTGCCGTACTGGAACTTATCTTTGGTATCGAGCCAAGAGAATATCACCAAATGATCATACAACGGTGCTTACAATAAGTGCTTCTTCTAGTACCGTGCTTATTACAAGAAAGTGATTTTGAGCTTGACCGATGATTGGCCCACAGTCTACCAGAGCTATATATATATGTATACATATGTATGTATCTTAGGGTGGGCAGGGAGTTCTGTCCAATCGATTCTACGTGAACCGTTACACCTTGGAAGACGTGGTGGGCCGAACGTCTGGTAAAACCAAATGGACCACCAAATGAGGTTTAAAGAGTCCTACAAAGGAATCTACAGCAAGGAATCTGCAATACCGATTCTACCATAAGGATTCTACAATAAGGAGTCCTACTTTAGCTGACGAGTTCAAGAGAATCCTACAAGAAGGAATCCTTAATTTTGAGGAGGTCAAAAGACCTATTTCACTCCACTGAAAGCATATGGTCTTTTCTTTTCTTTTTTTGATGCGTTTATTTCTTCGTTACTGAAATCCCAAAGCTTATCATTTATTTTGGATGCTTATCTTTTATTCTCAATACTTATCTTTCATTCCTACACAGTCTCGGTAGACCAGGCCAAGAGGGGATAGACCAGTAGCTGGCTTACAGTCACCAAGAACCCCCACGAACCACCAAGAGGTAAAGCGGGGAAAAGAAATCCGGAATTAATTTCCTCACTTATGTTTAATGGCTTCTCTGAAAAGGAAACCATGTGCCGAGACTGGATGGAAATCTGGACAAGCCACCAGCTCCGCATTGAGGCTGATACGGCCATCGACCCTACAATCCAGAGTCCTTCTACTCCTTCACAAACTCAGTCAGTTGGGCAGTTGGTAGTCCTAGAGTTGACTCGTGATACCTGGGAGAATGGCCAGTCTTTCGGGCCCAGTACAGCCCAGTAAAGTGGTTCTACCGGGAATTGTTCCGGACCCTAGGCTCTAGGCCCTTCACACCCGGCTAGGAAAATGAATCCAGGCTATGAAAAAAAACCGTGCTAAGAAATAGATTCTTGCGAGTATTTCCAGTCAACTAATCTTGGTAAGTTTCCGTTACTGGCAAATCCTCAAGGACTGGTGGGTTCAGGTGGAATCCCCAAATAAACCGGCTGCAATTCTAGACCCAGTGAATTTTTTAACCGGATGGAATTCTGACCAGATGGAACTGGCTCTGAAAAAAAATTAAGATTCACGGGAATCCTAGCCTTTTTCCCATTCACCGGGTTTTTAAACGTCTCGAGGGTCTTGAAATCACGGCAGGTCCACTGTCAGGATCCACTGCGCTGGAAATCCTCCACTCCACAGCACCATTTTATCGTATGAAAAGCTATTGTAGAAAGTTTCTTGGAAGGTTCTTGTAATCTTTTGTAAAGTACTAAAAAGGATGAGCCCCGGGTGAATATTCTCTTGTAAAGCTCAGTTCTGGCTCAAACCAGCTGCTCAAGTTACTGGATCACAAGCCAGAAATCAAAGTTGGGTTTCTCTGGAAGAAAAGGGCGTTTTTTTCTGGAAAAAAAAGTTGGAGAAAATCCGTCCCTTTATAAAAAATATAAATACGAAACTCAATCGTCCTGGAGGGGAAGTACCAATCGCAACAGTTTTGAAGGGTGAATACCGAACCGAAACACGCCTAAATGTATGGGGCTCAAATCTTGACATTTCTTTTCTCCACTAGTTTTCAGAAACTCTTCGTTAGTTTTCAGTAATTCTAGAATTTGGCGAAATTATAGCGACAAGGAAAAATTGTTGTACACCTTAAGACCTGAATAATTACTTAGTTCCTGCATATAGTCCGTTCTACCATAAGTCTCTTTATACGTCACTGTTACAAATGTAATGTTGCTTAATGTTACTTCCTTTATCTTAGGGTGTACTGGCCAACTCTCTAGTGCCATAGTTCTCGCATAGACCCTCGGATCACCATTTGATACTGAGGAGACTGAACATTAATTCAGGCATGTGCTGTGGGTTCTTGGGTCAGACGAGCCCAGTCCTTGAAGTTCCTCGTGGCCGATTTCCCACTCGTTTTTCTCGCTGAGGCTAGGCATACGTCGACCATAGATCGTTTTCCATAAGGCGAGTTTACATTTTCCAATTTCCTGGAATTCCTGGTGATCCTGTATACAATACTGCCAAAGACCCCAGTCTCCCCAGCCAGACACCAAAAACGTCTAAATCTTTCCTAAAAACAGCGAAAAACGGGCCAATACACAGTCAAACTAAAAAAGAAGTACAATTTAAAGTCTTACATTCTCCAGAAACGTAGAAGTCCAGTACACCCTAAGATCGACAGTATTCTAGATTAGTGCTTGCGTCTGATCCTCCGTCTCCTCTTTCGTCAAAGGAACAACAGAGATATTTAGTTCAGTTCACGCAGAGCAAATGATTTTCTCTAGTACTAAGTTATAAGCCAAACTAACGATACCGAAGCCAAGACTACGTCTCCTTACTTAAGAGAGTTATTGGAGATAAACGAGGTCACCAATCCACTGGACGCTACTGTATTCGGAACCGCGCAACTAGTAATCCACAAATCTGGTGGATTGGTTAAAGAGTCCGAGAGCTAATGGAAGAGTCTGAGGAATGAAATAGACTTAAAGAAGGGTCGGGGAATTGTACTGTAAAAGAGGTTTATGAGAGAGTAGTACTAAAAGAGTAGTACTAAGAGAGTATACTAAGAGAGTAGTACTATAAGAGAGTAATGGTAAAAGAACAAAAAATTGTAGTCCCAGTTCTGTAGTTTTGTAGCTTGAGTACTGTAATTCTGTGGTCTGAGTCAGTACTAAGTGAGTTGTACTAAGATCCCAAAAGACGAGCACAAGTAGATAAAGGATTTTTGGAAGAGTAGTACTAAAATATTAGTATTGTAAGAAAGGTATTCTGGGTCAGTTTTTGTAGTCCTAGATCTGAGTCAGAGTATAACACAGCATAAAAAATAAGAGAGTTATACAGTAAAAGTGGTACTAAGAGGGAAGTCCTGCATATAAGGGCGGTCCAAAATCTGAGTCGAGCTAGTTTCCCTAAACACGATTAATTTAACAGATCGGTATATAATATAAATACAGTAGATGGAGTGGAAGTGGAGTACACATGATAGTGGCTTCTTTTTTTTTTCTTTTTTTCAAGAGATCTCTAGCGTAAATGTAGGTTTGTCCAGAGTCGTTATTTTCTTGTTCAGTTTCTCAGGTTTAGTGAGTTCCACGACTGTGTAAAGCACTACGGAGTCCCAGTGGAGTTGTAAAACTGTAACAGAAAGTAGTAGAGCCTAAAAATGGCTTTTAGTAGAGTAGGACAGGAGACAGAAGTAGACAGAAGTTGGGACTAGTAGAGAGTAGACAGAAAGTGACTGAGCTAGTCAGTAGTAGACAGAAGAAGACAAGTAGAGAGCAGTGCAGAGAAATATACAAGTGGACTGTAGACTGTGGTAGACTGTAGTGGACAAAAGTGGATGGAGGTGGACAAAAGTTGAGAAGAGTAGACAGAATTTGGGAGTAGTAGAGAGTAGACGGTAGAAGACAGAAGAAGACAGTAGTAGACAGTAGTAAATAGTAGAGAATAGTAGAGAGTAGTGGAAAGAAGTGGACAGAAGTTGAGAGTAGTAGACAGAAGTAGACAGTAAAAGAGAGAACTACACAGTAGTGGACAGTAGACAGGAGTAGACATAAGTAGATAGAGAATGGAGAGTAGTGGAGAGTATAAGACAAGAAGACAGTGGATAGAGGTGGAGAAAAGTAGACAAGAAGACAGTAGACAGTAGTAGAGAGTAGTAGACAGAAGAAGACACTAGTGGATAGAAGGCAGAAAGTGATAGAAGTGCACAGTAGACAGAAGTAGACAGTAGACAGAAGTAGACAGTGAACAAAATTAGACAGAAGTAGACAGTGAACAAAATTAGACAGAAGTAGACAGTAGACAGAATTACACAGAAGTGGCCGTGGATTTGAAACTATTTTCAGAATTGCAGTGCAGAATGGTGAGATTATCTCGTAAACGTAGCTCATATGATTTATTAAGTAGCAAGCAGTGTACAGACCGAGAATAACAGTCAGCGTTCTTGGGAGGTGGACAGCTGGTCCTCCAAGGTCAGTATCATTAACCCCAGTATCATTAACAACAGCACATTCAGCATCATTTAAAATTAAACATCACTGAACGTCACTGGAGAACATCACTGGAGAACATCACTAAACCTCGGAGAACCCCCAAAAGTAGCAAGCCATTGAAACCCGGCTACTTTTTGCTGACCTCCACCTTGTCTCCGCAGTCAAGACACTTGTGGGCCTTTGTTCCGTCCTCGAACACAACCATGCCTTCGCTCTGCATCAACGACCACTCGCCCTTGGCCGGGATCTTCTTGCACTCGTCGTTGAGACACCGCGCCGCGGTTTTCTTGTACCGTAACCCACACGAGTTGCAGAGCTGGCCTTCCTTGATGCTCCACGACGGTCTCCAGCACGGCGACTGGTCCAGGCCACAGGAGATACACACTCGGGGCGAGCCGGCGCTGCGGGGCGGCGACTTGATCAACTCCGAGCGGGTCTTGTCCTTGATGGACGGCGGAGTGATGGGGATGAACTTGGTGTGGCTGAGGCCGGAGATTGGCGATTGCGGCGTGTACTCGAAACTGCTCTCGGGGGTCTCAAATGCATGGTAGTTGCGGCTCGTGGGCGGGCTGCTGTCCCGGTACTCCTTGGGGTCCTTCAAGTCCTTGTACTCCGGGAGCTCGTATGCCGGCTGGAACTCGGGCTTGTACTCGGGCTTTTTGTATGCTGGTTTGTATTCTGGTTTCTTGTATTCCGGCTCCACCTCGGGCTTGAACGTGGCGTAATGCGGCGTGAGCGGCGTCTGGAACCGAGATTCCTTGTATTCCGGAAGATCCATGTACCGGTAGGAGGAGGAGGAAGAAGAAGGAGCGGAGACCGAGGGGGCCGAAGCGGAGGAGACCGAGGGGCCCGAGACCGAAGCCGAGGCCGAGGCCGAGGCCGAATCTAGCTTGGCCAACGACTGTGCATGCCCTGCCGAGCGGCTGGGCCGAGAAAGCAGCATCAACAGCTGCGCCAACTCCAAGTATTCCGGGAACTTCTCCACGTCCTTCATATAAGTCTTGTTCAAGTAGGTATAATTGGACTCATAAGGGAAGTTGATTTTGCGCTGCTGGGGAAACGTCGGGAACGATTTCAGCCCCACGCGGGAATCGAAGTGCGGCCGTTCCACCAGCTTATCCATCTCGCTAATCGACGGTAACGTCGTCCTCAGCGGGTTCTGGTGGTAAAAGTCCAAGTGCTTTTTCCCCTTGGAGTTCCGGATCGAGTCCAAAAGCCCGTACCGCCAGTTCTCGTCGTTGGGCTTATAAGTATCGAAATAATCTAGGGAGACCGTTGGGGTGATTGTTCGGAGCGGCTGGGCGGGGAGACTGGCCAATGCATCGGATAAACTGGGGAGTTTGATGGGCCCCGAGCTCGGCACGGCCACGCGGCGCGCCGCCTTGGTGGAGAGCGAAAGAGGAATGCAGATTGGAGACCGGTCCAAGTTATGGTTTCCGAAAGCGGAAGGCGGCGAGGAAGGGGCGGTCCGGGACCGTTTCACCGAGGGGAACGCCGAGGCGGGCTCGGAGGAATCGCTAAAGGAGCGTTTTTTGACGGATGCAGAAAAGTGGGGCGACACGGAGCGCACGCGTTTATGGGCGTAGGGCTCGTGGAGCGGGAAGAAGCCGAGAGCCGGCTCGGATCTATGGAAAGAATGACTGGAACTCATGGCCGAATGGAGAACGCTCATGGGGACGGGGGGAGTGGATGCAAAATGTGCGGCAGTATGCAGGACACGCTAAGCAGCCTGGGAGGGTGGGGTTTTTTTTTTTTTTTCCCCGGGGCCAAAAAAGGCCGGCTTTTGGGCGGGCCCGGGAATTTTTTTTTTTTGCTCCTTTTTAGCCGTCTCCTGAAATTTAAGGCAGGTTTGGATTTTTAAAAAAGGAAAAAAAAAAAAAAAAAAAAAACGTTCAGGCGCAAAACTAAGGTTTCCGTGGGGAGAAGTTTCCGTGGGTGAAGGATGAAAAAGGCAAAGAAGGAAGGAATAGTCGTGAGGCCCACCAAAAGAAAAAGGGGTTTTTGGGGGGTTTGGCGGTTAGCGGTTTTGGGGTTTTGGGGGATTCAAAGTGTTTTTCAGGAAACGAAAAACTTCCGTTTTTTGGTGCTTTTTAAAAAAAACAGCCGCTGGGGATTCTGGGAAAATAAGGGACCAGGTAAGGAACGAGTGGAGACGGGGGCAAAGAAAAGGAAGCACACGGCCCAAGCAGAAACAGACACAAACAGAAACAGACACAAACAGAAGGAAAGATGGAAAACGGATGGGATCAAAATTGGCAGCAGACCGGTGCATGGGGATATAAATATATAGATAGATCAGATCAGGAGAGAGGCTCAAATAGGCAAGCGGCTTGCCATGCTGGTTTGCAGGTGCAGAGAACGGCCCTGAACCAGCCATTGAAAGGCCTGATTTGGACGCGGGCACCTACGTTCGGCGCAGGTGCAGGAGGTGGCTGGTTTAGTCGCGTCAAGCTGCCACGAACGCGCCCGCGTGCAGGTGCGCAGCAGATCACTGCGCATCAGATCAGCGCGTCACCTCCAGACGGCTTGCCCATCCGTCCGATCTGATCTGTTTATGTGTAGGACCCACGGGGCCCAATATCAGCAGATGTGCCTTGTGGTTGCATGCAGAGAAACTTTACGAGCGCCCGATTGGGCCCCGTGGCTTCAAAGCCCTGCCGCCCGTGGGGCCTCCGCCTGAGGCAGGTGATTCCGACCACTCGCCATGTCCTGTGCACACGGCCACAGACAATCCTCTGCAATCCGTGTTATTTGCCGTTATTAATAGATTGTGTGTGAGACGAAAATGGCCCCTCGGCAAATGCACCCCGCTCCACCCGTGGCTTCGGCCATGGCTGTTGGCCCCTAATCGGCGGCTTTATCAGGGAAAGGGGTGAAACTGGAGACCAAATTGTGTTCCTTGGAAAACAGGGAAAGTTTGGTGAAAAGGCAACCACCGTAGAAATGGAATTGGGACTGGAAAAAAGGAGTAGGCAGTAGAAAAGGGAGGGAGTAGAAAATGGAATTGGGACTGGAAAAAGGGAGGGAGTAGAAAAGGGAGGGAGTAAAAAAAAGGAGTAGGGACGGAAATGGAGTGAGACGAAGGGGGAGGCGGTGGGAGGACGTACGGCTGAGGAGTGTATAGTGGGCCACGGCCCCACGCTAGCTGGGGCTCGTCGCCATGGGTTTACTTTAACAAAAGGCGGTTTTGCCGGTGGGTTTTTTCGCCCGAACATTTTCATTTTCTCCTATCCCAATCTCGCCTTCGGGCCTGGACGGCCACTTATTGTTACTCCTCCGTCGTTTGTATATGTAGGTCCTGCAGCCAGTGCGGCCGGGGTGTAGTATGGTGTGTTTTAACTAGCGAGTCGTATAGAAAGGCATCCGGTCTTAACTCGAAGCGGGGTTGGGCCGTGTAGCGTAGAGAGCTTCGGTGGTGGTTCGGGGTGGTTCGGTAGTAGTTCGGGTGTAGTTCGGTTGAAGTTCGGCATTGGTTCGGGGATAGTTCGGGGATAGCTCGGGGGTAGCTCAGTAGTACTTTGGGGGCAGTTCTGCCCATGGCTCGGCCCATGGCTCGGGACTCTGTTCGGTACTTCTTCCGGTGCTTGCTTCGTGTTTAGTTCGGGACTCCCTTCGGCACGGCCTTCGGCCCGAACTCGGCTCGTCGTTCGGGCTTTCCTACTGTTCATTGTGCGTCAACGGATTGTGGACTCTTGGCCAATCAAAGCACAGGTATTACATCATGTTCCGTTCGGTGTTCAATCTCGGTACAAGTGCCTAGTAGGAGTCGGTAGTGGAGAGTACCGGGTTACAAGGCGACTGGATTCGGGGGTCCGAGGTCCTAGATACCAATAACTCGGTCGGGGTTTAAGTTCTACGGAGATACACTCTTTAAAAAGATAAACTCATGTTTTAGTTGCACATTTACACCTATGTATTTTCCACTCTCCATTCCCCATTCGTTTCATTCCGTCCCGTTCTCCGAGCCGTTTTCCGGTTCGGGTCGGAATAGTGTAGATAATCCAGCTCGGACCATGGCTTGTTCCATTCGCCAAAATTGAAATTAGACGAAAATATAGTCACCGAGAACGGGAAAGATGTAACGAGTGTCGAGAGGTTCGAAAGGGTTAATTTCGGCAGGTTTTGGCTTTTTGGCTGGTTTCAAAATCTGGTTTTTGGCTCGGAGTCCAGGGAATCCCAATACTCCGTACGACTCTGGCGTATCCGAGGCTCCCAAATGGATGTAGCTGAACCGAGAGAAGAACAGAATTCTCATGGGTCTCTGTACCTAGAAACTCCGAACTCCCGTAGGTCTCGGTGCCTAGAGATTTGGAATCCCCGTAGATCTCGGTACATAGAAATTTGGACTCCCGTGGATCTCGGTACCTCTAGAACCTCGGATTTTTCTCTGTTTTCAAAAAACGGGATTGTATGATGAGCAATGGGAAGGTATCTGGACTTCGGGGTCTCATTCGGGGTTTGTTATTGGAAACGGAGTGTTCGGGACGTCAGTTTAAGGAATAAACCAGGGAAATCTCGGGATGTAGTCTATTCGGAAAACCCCACTAAATATTAAATCGGAATCTGGAAATACAAGTCTAGTGACGGAATCTGGATTGAGTTTTTGGTCCTCCGAACTCACGTATTCCCGTTCGGGTTTCTCGGATATGGAAGATTCTAGTATGCTGGACCTCGGAGACTGTAGGCTCCGGGCCTCCAGTGATTTATTGTTAATTTATTGATTGTAGAAAAACAGTCCGGACTCTAGGTTCGGGGAAATGGGATACTATGGCTGGTCCGGAATTCGGGGGATGGGAGCGTGGAAAGGAGGGAGCTCGGGAGTAAGGTATTCTTCACTCGGACTCAGGGAAGCACCAGCCCCCGAGCTCCAAATCTTCTCCCCGATTTCCCAAAGGAATAAAATCGTTTTTTTCTTGGTTCCGGAGCCCTCGGTTTGCGTGGTGTCGTTTTTCCGGGCTCATTTATTAAGTTCTATCGGTTCGGGGTAAGTAGTTAGTGGTCAAGTCGGTAGTGGTTTGAGTTCCGGGGGTGGTGTAGATTTCTAAAGTGGCTGGAATCTTTTGCCCGGATGAACCTCGTCTTTTACCTCTTGAGTTCCGTCCCTGGCTCTCCAAATTTCCCGGATTTTCCTTTAAAAACGTAGTAGTACGCTCCACTTTGTTGTGCCCGCTCCACTCACCCTTGGAAACCCAGACCCGAAAATACGGCAGTTTACTGTACCTAGCCAAAGACATGGGGAATACATACGGAAGCCGTGCCGATGGCTGGAAACCGGTGGTTCGGCTTGAAAGAACGCCTCAACTATACTCGGGACGGTTTTTGGCCCGAGGCTGGAGCGTTTGGTTTCAAAACTACCCGATTCTGCGTCTCCATATTTTTGGAACGTGGACTTGGAGCCAAGCGGCCCGGAATTAAGCAATTGACGAGGAAAAAAAAGGCAAGGTCTTTCTCGGGGCTCTTAAGAGTATGGAACGGTAGACTGGAGGGAAAAAAAGGGACTGGTGGTTTCGTGGGCTTAGGCGGAAGAATCCGACCGGAAAACGACCCCGAGTGACGCATGCAAGGTCGGAATTCGGCGCCGGCCCGCCCTCGGCGTTGCAAGGAGGGCCGGAAAGGCCATTTCAAGTTGTTCGAAAGCCCGAAAAAATCGGGGAAAAAATATTCTCTAACAAGGCGAAATGGGTGCTGGTTTGGTCGTTGACGACACGGAGGTCTCCGCGGACTAGAAATCGATATCTCCGGCCGAGCCAGACGACGAGATGAAAAATAGTTTTTTCTTCTCTTTTGGGCTAGCGTTTGGCCCGTGCAAAAAAGAAGCCCTGGAGAATTGGTTGGAGGGAAATTCCTTGTTTCTTCGGTCACCGAGGCCTTCTTTACCCTATTTTGATGGGTGTTTTTGGGGTTCCCGAGACTGACTTGACCATAACCTGCACTAATTCAGTCCAAAACCACTCTATAGAAACAAGAGCCATTCGGACTGATTGCCATTGTTTTCAGGGCCTTGAAAAATATCTGGGGGCTGATTTCTGGACTACTGGAATACCTACATACATGCCCCGAGGTGGGCCGAGTTTTCGGAAGGGTCCACCGAGGGGTTTCCGGTCAATTGAAGTGCTTTTTTTACCACCACTGGATAAAGCGAGCTCGTAATGCCCTTGGGGCTTGCAATTGAGGTCACACTCAATGTTTCCATGGACTTTGGGCCCGGTGGATTCCAGTGGTTACGAGCCCGATTCCATGCCACTTCTTCCATGTCTCGGCAATGATGTAGTGAGCCAAAAAAAAGGGTGATGGTGGGTTTATTGGACTCTCAGAGACTTTTTTAGCAGAATTAAAGTGTTCGGCAGACTAAACTGGTGGAGTTGGGGCTGGTATGATTCGGGCAAGTTTACTATGGCGCACTACCGGTCCTACTACTGGCCGTACCACCGGCTTTTTTGGGCCAAAAATTACAGGGCCTATTCCAAACATACCTCTTAACACCCTACAGCCAAAGCTCCTGGTTTGAAGTTCTAGTGGCTGAGTAAACTAAGGGCTTGATGGTAGCCCCCGGAAAGGGAGGCCGCGGCCGGAACTGGCATTTTTAAGGTAGTGTAAGTTTTGACCCACTGAACACCCCGAACTGCCAAAACCACCGTTATGATGTCCGGAATTCCCGCATTCCAACCATACTAATCACCAAACTAGACCAGCAAAATTGGGTAGAGTAGTTGAGCACAGTCTTTGGCCGAGACCGTGCTGGTGTACGGGTGTCCTGACGTTTCTGCTGCGGGACACACGCATGGTCCCAAACCGGCCAGGCTCCAGCCATCTGCAGGCCGAAATCCGGGCCAGGCCCAGCCCGGTGTATAACGTTACAAAATATTAGATTTGGGTTCAGAAAGGGGGCGCCTGCATGTACGACGACCCGGAAGTTGTACCGGTCCGGGGTACCGTTACTCAATCCAGTTCCGAGGGGGCTCAAGCGGGTCTGTATGCACTACGAGGCACCCCGGAACAAACAGCCCGCCCAATCCACATTCATGCACCCCTACAAACCTATATAATACAGTATTGGCAACTGCCAAACTGAATATGCACATATCGGGAAGTTAGGGGAAGCCTGTGCAGAATACAGGGCGGTACTGTATATGAGCACCTCGGGGGTCCTGCACACAACACCAGGAACCTATACCGGCCCCTGAAACGCCCACCACAGCAGGTAAATCCATGTAAGCAAAATCATTCATTACTTCAATGCCCACGGCAGCAGTCACCCAACCCCGCAGGAATTTTTCAAAGCCAGAAAAGCTATAGCTTGTGGCGTAAATCGAGGGTTCATGCATGGCCTGCATATAGGACCGGATGAAGTCTAAGCACGACGATAACCCAACAATTAAACAAACGGGGGCCAAGGCTTTTTTTCTGGCGAAACCTAATTGATGGATTGAGTGAAAGGTTGAGTTAATTGTGCATATGTGTCCGGGAACTTGCCGTTTTGGGTAATTTCCGGTCGGCCGACGTGCCCTATTCCATCCTAGCTTAGCCTTAAGCAAGCACAATCAGCCAAACCAATGCCAATACATATTAGACGCAGGCAAATATTGTTTTGGGCACTTACCTAATCGGGTGCATGATGAATGCAGATTAATCTGCAAGTTCCTGCATATAGTAAGAGCGGTTTTGATTGATACTTATTAAATTACTTGAATCGACCAAAAATAATTCTTACACCACATAAGTTGTCCATGCATAGACTTCATTTACTGTAGGACTCTTTAGGATTCACGCAAGTGTTCTGTGGAGAACTGTAGATGTGTACTGTTCTAGTACTTTGTTTCCTGTGTATAGTCACATCTCCTGCGTATAGCAATACAACTCCTGTGTATAGTCTTGATATTCTGTATATAGTAAATCATTCGGGATGTAGTCACTCGTAGATGAAACTATAGTAGCAGAGCCATGTGACTTGATGAAGCCCAGCTACATTACCGGGACTCGCCGTGAGGCTATTTACCAAGTGTCACGTGAACACAGCCGGTCAGGTTGTATGCAGGATCCAGGAAGCCAATGCAGTTGCATGGGCTCAGCTACAATACTTTAGGGGCAGAATATTTTTTCTGAGGTTGTATGAAGGGGCCCAAAAGCTGGAGCTACAAAAAATGACTATAGAACACTGGTCTCCTGCATATAGCCCAATTTTGGAGTAAATTTCCAACAGTTTCACGGCTACCAAGCTATTTACAGGCCTGAACTAGTTCGAAAAGATATAGACAGCTACAAATACAGCTGTATGTAAATGAGGTGCTATAGAGAGGTATAGGGAGGGAAATCCCGAGGTACAAGCCACGTGACTATATGCAGGAGCACAGTATGAGGAAACGCCACTCTTCTGGCCAGACCCTGACTAAAATTGGATGCCACTTAACAGATGCCAATTCCTGGCTAGCAAATTTCTACTTGGACCATTTGCGTCCGGCGGTTGTTGGTGGAACGCTGAAACACGACCCCAAGCCGACCTGCATATAACTCCTTTTCCAACCTCAGTGCACAATTCATCATTCCAGGCCCATTTAACCTGAAACAAAACGTGAATCTCCAAGACGTAGTTCCCCTATACTCGTAACCCCAAACTCGCCGCTGTTTTAAATCGTTTTCCACCAGCAAAGGGCAGGGTAAAATACAGACCGTAGAGTATATTACAGACCGCTTAGGAAACTCCAATGCGAACCCAAAAAACGACCACATTAAAGACGAAATCCGGAAAAAAGCAATCCGGCAAATACAATCCTGCTTCATTCAGTACTTGATCTAAAAATGGAAGTGGGAAGTACACGAAGTAAACCTGCATATTGCTCCATACATACATTATTCGTAGCTATAAGGGTGTACTGGTCTATGTAAAGATGTAACGTAAGCTAAACCCGAAGCAGTAAGATTCTTTCGTGCTTATTTTTAGTTTCACTAAAAGGATGAATACATTCCTTCCAACATTGTCCAATCTATTAGCATAGATTTAGAGGTGTTACTGATTGACGCGATTATGGATGGGGGCTGGGTATGCAGTACTGTTGCGAATTAGTGGGTGTGGAATCCTTGCGAGCCTGCATATAAGCAGTAGGTGCAGATGAAACCCGATTTGGTTCGTTTACATGCAGGTGCCGCGACATGTCTCCCGGTCGAGGGCTCCAAAGTGCGACTATATAAGGAGAAGGTCCCCGCTCATAGTAATTTACGGTAATCATGAATCAGTTTAGTTAAGGAATGGAGATAGCAAATTCCTAGGATTGGTTTACAAACAGACCAGAATCCAAAAGACCAGAATCCAAATCACTGAAGTGGCAATAAAATGCCTTGCTGACTAGAGGGTTAGAAACCAATGTCATCATGGGTCCAGCTTATGCACTAACCAAGGGGTAAAGCTCAACAATTACTAGATACTGCTATCAGTACTAGTACCATCCCACCATTGCTGCTGATTAGTATTAATACCTGGATGATCCAATGGTTGAGGGGCAGCGTTGTGGGATACCAAAGAAGGGGTATCTCAAAGTCCGTGCCACTTCAGGGAGAGTACCTCTCGATTTGGGTGAATCATCGACTTGTGATTCCAGGTTGAGAGACTTTTGGATTGGAGGAATCGAACTGGCACGATGGTTGCAGATGATTTCAGATGATGGCCACTGGTTGATCCGTTAAGATTCCAGCAAATCCGTTAAGATTCCAATCAATTCCGTAAAGGATTGATTGGAGTTCCTCTAGAAGCCCATCCAGAAGCTCAACCAGAGGAATTTGAAGCCATTTGTCTGAGGAGCAGATACTTTGGAAGAAGAATCTAGGTTTTGATGGGTAAAAAAAATGGAGCGAATATGGCGGGGGGGACATGGCTTTATATATGTTTTCGCGCGCGCGCGGGCGCATACGCCCTCTGGAATTGCAACCATTTAAATCGCGCACGGTTCAATATATAAAGAGCCACGCCCCTCGCATTATTTTACAACCCACTTTTTCTTCTACAGCCCTCCTTCCAACTTCGAGTGATAGAAATGGGTGCTCATGATAAGAAAAGAACCAGAGTCGGACCACATCAAATGGGAAGACAAGATCTTCAGATCTTGGAGAACGTCCAGACGGAGGTACTAACTATTGGAAAGCATTCTCACCTGTCTTAAGGTATACGAGGTTGAATGGTTTTGGCCATTGCATTGAAGCAAGGATTGGTATCAAGCCAGATGTGTGTCACGACTGAATCCATTCGTCTGGGACGGGGTGTTTAAAAATTGTCTTTATATGGGAGGCCTCTTGTGTGTGACGTGTTCATTCACCAAGTGACCATGAAATCTGGGTTTAGGAGATGTACATCCGAAGTTTGTGTATCAACGGATTCTCTGGGGGAATATCTTGGCGATCGCATTTTACGCTGACTAGAAGGTTACACACTAATCTCGTCATGGGTCCAGCTTATGCACTAACCAAGGGGTAAACCTCAACAAGCACTACTTACTGCTATTAGTACCACCTACTGATGACCATATGACCAGCTGTTTCCTATGGTACTCGAAGTCCAGGGTCCAAAGTCTACAACTACTACTACAACTACTGATATTGACTAGTACTCCTACTATTACTATGGACTAGTATTACTGACTAGCACTAGTCCTACTGACTAATACTACAGATACTAAACTCATACTGACTACTACTACTGACTACTACTACTGACTACTACTAAGTACTACTGTTACTAACTACTACAGACTACAGATTACTAACGAGTACTCCAAGTACTACTCAGCTCCAGTGACTGGCAAGTACTACTCTACTACTACTACTCTACTACTGCTACTAACTAGTACTACTAAATACTAGGTACTAGTACTACTCCATGTACTACTACTAGTACTACTAATGACTACTTACTACTGACTACTACTACTAATACTGCTCCAAGGTCTACTACTGATTACTACAGACTAATACTAACTACTACTACTGTTACTGACTACTGACTACTAAGTACTATTACTACTCCATGTATTACCAAGTACTACTACTACTCCACTCCTAGTAAGTACTACTGACTACTACCACTCCAAGTTCTACAACTAGTACTACTTGACTACGGCTAAAACTACTGACCACTACTGACTACTACTCCATGGATTACCAAGTAGCACTGTTACTCCATGTACTTTTAAGTACTAGTACTGTCTAGTAGTATTCCTGGCTACTACTGACAAGTACTGACTATAGACGAGTACTATGGACTACTACTACTATTGACTACTACTGACTACTACTACTACTACTAACCTCATACTGACTACTATTGACTACTACTGACTAGTACTGGCCACTGACTGGTTCTATGGACTCCTACTACTGACTACTACTGACTTCTGTTCACTGACCACTACTACTACAATTGACTAGTATTACTGACTACTACTACTACAATTGTCTAGTACTACGGACATCTGACTAGCACTACTACTGACTACTACTAATACTACTACTACTACTACTACTGTCTAGTCCTGACTACTAATACTAATACTGACTTCTGACTTCTGACTACTGACTACTGAATAATACTGACTACTAATACTGATTACTACTACCAGTATTCGTGACTACTAGCTAATACTACAGATACTAAACTCCTACTGACTGATACTACTAGTATTGACGAGTACTACTGACTCCTAATACTGACTCCTGATTACTGACTTCTGATTACTGACTACTGACTACTACGAGTATTACTGTCTAGTAGTATTACTGACTACTAATACTAGTATCTGGAGCACTGACTATGAGTGTTAGTGACTACTAGTTCCATTGAGTCTGACTACCAGTAATACTTAGTTTTGCCTAAAGACTATGAGTGTTATGGCTGGGAGTTTCAGTAAACTATTGGTCGGCCGGAATTCAGGATTATGGATCTTAGGGTGTACTGGTCTATCGATGTTTTGAGGCCCTGGGAACTAACACTTACACATTTCTCTCTTTTGTTTTCTATTCCTGTAGCTACCAATTCTGATATTAATCCATATCCTAAATCTAGTACTGCTATATCTTTGTGGGATTTACTATACAGTCCACGAGTTATACATGTCATGTCAGTACGTTTCCTCTGTTGTCACTGGTGCCACTGAAGGTGCCAAGCAGGCCGGTGAGGAGAAGTAAATGGTCAGCTGTGCTGCCTGATATATAGTTCAAACCACATCTAAGAAAAAGATCCACATCTAAGAAAAAGATCCACATCTAAGAAAAAGATCCACATCTTAGAAAAAGATCCACATCTTAGAAAAAGATCCACCTCTTAGAAAAATGGCGTAATTATGAATACTGATGGGATTCTCATAGTTCCACTAAGCACTGGTACTAATCTGTTAGTCCGTGCGACGATCCAATGAATCGATAATAGATATTGAATTAGTAATTTGCGACCCTATATATTAGGTAATATATTAAACGATCTTGCTTTTCCCCAATGATCGCTTAGCTACAGAATAATCATACCTTTGGAGTTATACGATTGGGTTTAGTCCAGTTACTCGAATTAGTTGCACCCGTGGGTGTACGGGTGCGCACCCGCGCACTCTGGCAATGTGATCCTGCACCCGAGCTCAGCTGCTGAATCCACCTCTAGTTCACCGGCCATGGCTACCAATAAAGCACTTGAAGACTTGAACCCCTCGAGCGACTCTGAAAACGAGCGGCTCTCTACACAAACAAAGTCTTTCACCATACATTGAGAAGTCCAGGTTGATTTCTTGAACTTGGGCCAGAAATATGGCCACCACACTCCTAATACTTTTAATAATCCATTATCTGTTAATTCATTTAAATAACCACCGAATACTAATACAGGTCTTATTATATAATTATTTAATAATTGATCGTTTAGCTCCTTTAGTATTATTATATAATGGACATATAACTAAAGATAATGGTAAATATAAATGAACTTTAACTAAAGAAGAAGATATATTAAATATATTAGAATACTTTAAAATCAATCAACTTAGATCAAAAAAATTAAAACGATTAAATTTAATCAATGAATTTTATGATTTAAAGAGATTGGGAGTTATATCTCCCGAGACATAGTTATCTAATAGATAGTCCACAACCTAGTTCAATAAACTACTGATGAAATGTAGGATCTTTATTAGGTTTATGTTTAGTAATACAAATAGCATTGGTTTTGTTCTATTATAACTCGAATTATTAGAATCAAATTCTAATTTTAGGCTTTCTATGTATTTGTCTAATTGATCTAAATAAATATTATTTAATATAGGACTTATATATAATTGAACCTTGGNGTTTTTTTCTATTAAAACTAGAATCAAATTTTAGGCTTTCTATATATTTGTCTAATTGATCTAAATAAATATTATTTAGTATAGGACTTATAATTGAACCTTGAGATGTACCAGTTATATTAAATTTGGATTTACATTCCATCATATAACCTGATTTTAGTGCATTTCTTATTAAATTAATGAATTTTTTATCTTTGATTTTCTTATTTAATAAGTCTAATAATTTATTATGAATTTTTTAACATTTATATATGAAGAAACTATACATATAAATTTAGGTTCATGAATATCTTTAGGTAATATAAATATAAATTATGGAATCTTATTAGATCCATTATCTATGATAGTTAAGAGTGAATTTAAAATATAATCAAGTTGTTTTAAGCGGAATATGACAGCAACTTTATACTAAAGTTATTGGGAAGATCTCGCGTCTTAATAATAGATTAAATAGTATAACTCACTACCATAAAGTAGTTACTAATGGAAAAAGGCATAGAACTAACTTTAATATAAATAATATATAATATTTTCTTAGATTTAGATACTCCTGATTTATGTATGGAACAATCTAAATTATATTTTTCTTTTAATAAAAAAACTAGATATTCTATTTCTTTTAAAGTAAAATTATTTGTAGCTAATTTTAAACTAGGGTTTATGTCCTGGATGGTTTGACTAGTGACATATTGTTTCTCCTCAATTTTAAGCTGTTAAAATTAAATTAAATAGTTTAATTTCTATAATTGTAATTTTTATAGAAAAAAATTATAGACAGATATATGATATATAAATCATAGATATTATTTAATTATCGGCAACATTAATAAAAACGATTAAAGTAAAACAAGATCGTCGGTTATATAAAACATCCCTATTTATTATAAATAGTTTCCACGGTATTGTCTTTAATAAATAATAAACGTTTAACAAAAGAACTCCCTTGTTTATTTATCTTAAATATATTAAGATTTTGACCATATCTTTTTATTACTTTTTTTTTAGAATTTAACTTATGTTTTCTACCTAAAGTTAATACACAAGAGGAATAAAGAATATAAAATAATTATTTAAATAAAATACGAAGTATCATATAAAATAATAAAGTAAATTATAGAAATTGTTATATAATATTGAAGGTAAAGGATAAACAGAAAAAGCGAAAGATTTTATGTATTATAAAATAAAGAGCAGGGTCCAGTACACCCTAAGGTTTTGGCACTAAAGATGAGGCTTCATCTCTTTATCGTATCCTTTGTTTGAAGCGTACTCCTCCCTTTCTCTTCGGTAGTGGCACCGGTGCCTGGATGAAGGACGGAATAGGGAATATTGAGGTAATGAGTGACGTAGGTTTTTCCCTTGTTGATGAAAGATTCCATGTTGGATAGCATGGGTTGAACGGGAGTCCTCTTCCATAGTAACTTTTGAATCTAATTCAACATGGTGGAAGAACTTGGACAATTGAAGAAACCAGGCTTTAAAGCTACTAAAGAAGGATTTCGCCAATCGATGCGTTGAACCACTAGACGTATTTTGGATACGCCACGAGTATATCCAACGACTATGAAAGATCAAAATTGTTACGTATGGATACGATAGCTGTGGATTCAAAAGACGATTTGGAAGCACGAGCTCAACAAAAAAAAAGAGAAAGAGAAAGTCAAGATTTTCAAATTTAAGCCCAGGAGTAATTCAACAATAATAATCCAAAAACTCCAATTGTCCCCTTTTATTAGCTGTTAATAAAGGGGATTTCTTAAATTATTTAATCATTTCCTTTATTTTAACTTTATCTTTTTCCAGCACTTATTGTAAGTTGAAATACCGTTCGATAGAGTAATAAGACCATCGTCCAGTTTCAAAAAGGTATGTACAATAGCATAGACCGTAGGCAGTAGCAGTCGGTAGTGTGTAGTATTTGCACAGTATGCAGTATTTAGACAAACGGACATCAGAATAGACAGAATTAGACAAACGGACAACAGAATAGACAGAATTAGACAAACGGACAACAGAATAGACAGAAGTAGACAATTTTTGGAGCATAGACAGTCATTAACTCTTATTGAAGTTTATTACTTTTATTGACGTTTATTATTCTTATTGATGTTTTCCTGCACATTGACACCTCACTGGTGCGGTTTTTTAATGTAAGTTTTTATTTTCGCACCCAAACTCTTTTTTCCTACAAATCACGGTCTAATGCAATGCCAATACTCCCCAAAATCTACACAACGCACCGTTAAAAAGACCAAAAAAAGACTACACTAACAAATGCTCCTGTATATTATAATACTATACTATATGCAGGGCCCAGCCCTCCAGCCCTCCAGCCTTTTTTTTCCTATTCTATCCGTCATAATCATAATAATCTACTGTCTTTGTATAAGCTACTGGAATCAATGGTCTTTCAGTAGCCCTTTCCATCAGGTCTACTTTCCTTCCACTCTACCAGAAATGCCATCGGTCTTAGAATAGACCCGTACATCTCGCTGTAACAAAAAAAAAAAGTAGAGGATGAAGAAAAACATTCTGCTCTGTTCCGTTCTGTTCTGTTCTGCTACATTAACAAGTTTTTTCCTATTATGGAAATATTTGCATTCTAACCCATTCATCACATTTATTCTTCCCAATTCATCTATGAATTTACAAATAATAATATATTCCCTAGAATTGTCCCCTTTGATTGGCTGTGATTAAGGGGATTCATTTATTCATTATTCATTTATCTATGCAGGACGGATCACCTGAGTGCTGGCACGTGACCACTTCCCTTCAATCCACACCTACTCCTTCAAAACACCAAGATTCCAAAATATTATTATCTGGATCGACTACTACGACAAAATGTAACCTTACATACCAATTTGTCACCCATAACTCTTAAAACCATCGACTTTTTCCAAAATGTTCCGTCCCTTATACCACCTTCAAATCGCCTCCTATCACCAATCTAACAAAAGATTCCGATTCCCCCACTCCCACACTTTCCTCCAATACCATTTCCCACCCATTATTCCTACATCATCGGCCCCTAAATCGTCTCGAAAAACGCACCTTTTGGCCTTCTACCAGCTTACAAAAATCAGGTTCTCAATATTTCTCTGTAATTCCACTACCATTAGAATCCCCGAACTCCGCTCTATCTAAAACACTAATAATCCCAAAATCGATATTTTCAAAAAAGTTTTGAAATGTCAGAGTTCAATCGAACAATGAGCTTCGATCACGTGACACATCGTTAAGCTTCATTTATTCATTTATTCATTTATTCATTTATTCATTTATTCATTTATTCATTTATTCATTTATTCATTT
>NLAM01001671.1:0-15406 GCA_002370325.1 Metschnikowia hawaiiensis | reverse complement strand
TGGAGGAATATATTATTAAATTTAATAATTCGAAAGAATACAGAAATATATATATATTACTCATTAGTTTATAATGATTCATTAAACTGATCATTCATAAAATCCTTCATATAAATTATTAAGTATAGCTTTCATGGTACTATTGATTTTAACATTTAAATCACTAAAAATACTCTAGTTCCCTTATATGGAGAAAATGTATAATCGATGGAAATTTAAACCTTTACTATTATCAGCTATACCCTTTATAGGAAATGAGAATGTACCGTTTCTCTGAATTATATTATTTGTTAGTACTGCTATATCATTATAATCATGATTTATGAGATGATATGATTTTATGAGATGAGAAATAGAAAAGATATATAAATAAAGAACTTGCCAGCCTAGATGATGTGTATCATAGATATGGTATATCTATTTATAATTAAAATAAATAAAATAAGGTAAAATGAGTACTGCCCAGCTTTTTCGCCGGTCTCCTGACTTCACTCTTTGTAGTATCACCCAAAATCCATTATTTCACTGTTTCCCTGAACACCAACGTTATCTGACGTTCATTGTCATGTATGGATCTGGATCTAAGTCCTTCATGCTGTTGCTTCGTTAATCATTTTGTAAGCACACCAGCTAAACCGTCCTTTTCCTGAAGTAGTCCACTTGGAATCATCTCCACATACCTCTGTATATGTATGTTGTCCCACCATGCATTGTACCTCTTGAACGTTCTTTTAGATCACAGGTCAACTATTGGAACCGTGAACTCTTAGTTGTCACTGCCACACCACACGGGGACATTCCTCAACCATACTGTCTGCTGCCTTCGGATATCTCCTTATTCGAAACTCCTTAGACTGATTTCATGGAGCTCTGTACAGCTTTGACGAAAATGATATTGGTCCACCCATAAATATTGTTAGGTATGCAGATCTCGACTCTCGTTCCGGTGTTCCATAAACCTCTCGACATCTGTGTTCCGGGAACATATCAACATCTTCTGAATGTAACTCTAAAATCTGTAGTACATCTTCTAAATGAAACCCCCTAAAATCAGTAGTAAGTATATCTCAGTCATGTGGGCTGCCTTCTTAAGTTTCGCTTTGGTTTCCTCTAAGTACCTTGCCAAATCCGGTAAGTACTCCCTCAGTATTCCACTAATCAGTAATAATAGTAGACAGACACTAGACTGTATGTAATATCCATCCATGGTAGTAGTACTAGCCCAACTCAGACTCTTGGTCCTGGAAGCAAGTAGTAAAACAATCCCCTTTGAATTCACATTCGAATTGGAGCCATAGAGAAAGCACTATAGAGTTTTGAAATCATCAACATGCAGTTTTGAAATCATCAACATGCGGTTTCGAAATCATCAGCATGTGGTTTTAAAATCAGCAGCATGCAGTTTCGAAATCATCAACATGAAGTCTTGAAATCATCGGTATGCGGTTTTGAAATATCAGCATGCAGTTTCAAAATCAGCATGTGGTTTCTGGTGGCTTAAAAAAGTATACCTTTTTCCGCGGCCTGGGGGGTGGGGCCCCTTACTTATATACCCACGCGCGGTTTTTATTTTTGCAGCCTCGTAAATAATTGCAGCCCCTCAATAATCGCAATATATAAAGGCTGCCCCCCGCCCTGATCCGCCTTTTCTCTTTTTTTTGTACTCCTACTACTGAGCTTTTTCTTCTTTTTCTTGACCAGACTCTGCCTTTGCAAATACGTTGGTAACAGATCTAAATCCACACAGGTCTCCATTCCCATAGAAATCCTCCCCAATGGAATCATATAAATCTTATGGGTTTATGGGTATGCCTCCAATGCTTAGAATGTCCATATCTATGAAGGTACCGCAAGTTCATTGACCAAGCCAAGGATGTGAATATTATATTTACAACCTTCAAACGCTTCAAAGACTACATCTCCAAAGACTACATCCCCAAAGGCCTAGTCCAAAGGCTTACTCCAAAGGCTTACTCCAAAGGCTTACTCCAAAGGCTTACTCCAAAGGCTTAGTCCAAAGACTACATCTCCAAAGGCTTAATGAAAGCTTGAAGTCATAAGAAAGAGAGAACCTTTTATACCAAGAAATGCGTGGTGTCAACTTCATAACAACATTCTACGCAGAGGCGATAAGATGGGAGGCAAGAAGTACCACCACCAACATGTTTCCTGGGAATCCGCAGCCTATGGCTCTTTTGTCATGACATTTATTATTACGTCACTATGAGTCTGTTCCATCAAATTAGATAGAAAGATATAGCTGGTTCGGTCACTTGAACGGGGTTTCAAATGGGGCATTGATCGGGTGCCACTATACTAAAGAGCCATATCATTGGTTCAATGCAACAATTTGGGTATCGGGCTTTTAATTGTCTGTCTTCGATGTCCTAGAGGAACCAGGACCTCAGCAAGCATTGCGGGTTATATTTTGATAATGTGATCCCCTATTTTGGTATTGTGAGCCCCGTGATCTGCCCTGTTGGAGCCTGGAGTTATCACAGGTATCTATGGCCAGTCTAGAGGTATGAAGGTGAAAGGATAGTTCTGTCGTTCTCCTTCATTCATCAGTTATGATTATCCGGTTATCCAGACTGTTCTCACCATTCTCCAGCTTCGTGATGTCCAACTTGGTTCACCTTGATCTGTGTCTTTAAAGCTTTGCATTCAAGCCACTGGCCAAATGGTCGCTCACCACCAACACATTCGGATGGCTTTGCAAATAAGATGAAGGGAACCGGGCATCGTTTTTTTGTCCATAAAGCGTCTTTTCCAACGCATACTTTTTGTTGGCTCCAAGCACAATGATGGCCACCTCGTTGGAGTTGTCGAGAATCGTGGAGATCCCCACCGAAAGCGCATGGCGAGGGACTTTCAGCGCATCTCCTTCGAAGAAACGTTTATTGGCCTCCACGGTGCTCTGGACCAAATCAACCCGGCGAGTCACCGAGTCCCTGGCCAGTCCTGCTTCATTAAAAGCCAAATGCCCCTCGGGCCCCAATCCTCCAAGGAACAAATGGATGCGGCCATACTTCTTGATTTTGGCTTCATAGGCCCGGCATTCTTGCACATAGTCCTTGGCCAACCCGTTGAGGATGTTGATGTTCTCCTTTGGGATGTTCACGTGGTTGAAGAGCTTATCGTACATGAAGTAATGGTACGATTGAGGGTGGGACGGGGCCAAGCCCACATATTCGTCCATGTTGAAAGTCACCACGTGCTCAAATGAAACATGGCCTTTTTGGTAGCCAGCGACCAAGTGCCTGTATATGCCTTCGGGGGACGAACCGGTGGGGAGCCCCAAGACAAAGGGCTTATTTTTGGACGGCTTGAATGCATTGATTTTGTCAATGATGTAATTGGCAAGGTATTTGGATGCCTCATTGGGGGAGGAGAAAATGACTTGTTTCATTGCTGCCAGACAAACAAATCGAGATAATCTGGGGTGGGGGTCGGGCCGCTTTAAGTACGGCTGGAGAGGGCTTGGCTGCAGGACCTGGCAGATGCGGGCCAGGGATGAAGCGAGACAAGGTGCATTTGGTAACGTGACACCGGAGGGAAAACAGTCGCCTGTATACAGGGCTGTATAAAGACAGTGGGCCTGTATAAAGACAGTCGGCCTGTATAAAGACAGGAGGGAGGAGGGACACCCAAAGTGTATGGTCTAAGCAGGACGCATAAGCCGCTGCCTTGAGTCTCGCAATATGTGGGGACGGAGCCCGCGGAAAGTGACGTTGCACTTTTCGCACCGATCGTTTGCATCAACCATAACCAGCTTCCCCATGCGCACGCCTGCACACAAGCCCCATGTTACAACTGCAACCTCGAGGCCTTTCCAAACAATGGTACATGACAGCACCGTCATTCTCCATATATATAAACCCGGATTCCGTTTTCGAGCTTCTTTGTCAAGAGCCCCAATTTCTCGGTTATATTTCTCGGGCCCCTTTTTCATCAATCTTGGCTTGGGTATTTCTCCTCCTGAGATCTGTTTGCCCCAATCATCCCTTGTCTGCTGTGGGTCTTATCTTGCTCACCTTATCGCATCTGTCAATTCTTGCATCATGAGCATCATCAGATTCACCAATTGCCAACTCTGTGATGAAGGCAAACTCGTTTCCGGCGATCTTTTCATCGATTCCGAATCCGGAAAAATTATCCAGAGGCCCCACTCCTTGGAAAATATCCACACCATCGATTTGAAGGGCAACATCTTGGCCCCAGGATACATCGATATCCAGAACAACGGCATCTATGGCTTGAATTTCAGTGCCCTCAATGAAACCTCCACAGCCTCCGACATCAAACAATTCTCTGCCTTTTATAAGGACTGCATGGCCAAGTACTTGACCACGGGGGTCACGGCTCTTTGCCCCACAATCACCAGCAATTTCGCCGAGGTGTACCAAAAGGTGTTGCCCATCTACTCCAAGACCCGGTCGGCAAACATGACCGA
This sequence comes from Metschnikowia hawaiiensis, assembly GCA_002370325.1. Classification (NCBI taxonomy): domain Eukaryota; kingdom Fungi; phylum Ascomycota; class Pichiomycetes; order Serinales; family Metschnikowiaceae; genus Metschnikowia; species Metschnikowia hawaiiensis. The sequence goes on along the minus strand of NLAM01001671.1, from coordinate 10,953 downwards.
CTGCCTTGGAGCCCACATCGAGGGCCCCTTCATCAGCACCGCCAAAAAGGGATGCCACCCCGTGGAGACCTTGGTCGATGCCAAAACAACTTCGTTTCAGCAAATGTACGGCCATGACAATTTGTCCCACAGTGTCTCCATCATCACAGCTGCGCCCGAAATCCCCGGTGTTTTGGAAAACATCCCCAAACTCCACCAAGAATACCCCGAAATCGTGCTTTCCATCGGCCACACCGAGGCCAACCGGGACCAGTGCGTGCAGGCACTAGATGAGGGGGCCTCGATGATCACCCATTTTTATAATGCCATGCCGCAACCCCACCACCGTGACGTGGGGGTTGTTGGCCTTATCACAGACCCAGCATCGCAAGGCCATAGACCCTTTTTTGGCCTCATCTGTGATGGTGTGCATGTGGCCCCTGCCATGTGTGTCATGGCATACAAAGCCAGCCCTGAAACGTGCATCTTGACCACCGATGCCATGCATTTGATTGGCTTGCCCGACGGAACTTATAAATGGGACAAGCAAAAAATCGTCAAGACCGGCGCCTCTCTTTATTTGGAGGGCACCAAGACGTTGGCAGGCGCCGCCACCAACTTGGCCGTCTGTGTGCAAAACCTCGTCAAGTGGGCGGAGATCTCCCTTGCTGAGGCAGTCAAAACTGTCACCAACAATGCTGCCAAACTGTTGAATATCAGCCATAAAGGATATTTGAAGCCCGGGTGCGATGCTGATCTTGTGGTTTTGTCCAAAACCGGTGATGTTCAGCAAGTCTTTAAGCTCGGAAAGCCAGTGGAATCAGCAAGCCGGTTGCATGCTGTTTTGTAGCCCACCCATGTAAAACAATCGTATCGCTAATGAATCAATAATGAATGGAATCAAAGTCACCCCAAGTCAGTATCAAACCACTTTCAAAAAAACCACTTTCAAATTAATCGACACCATTTTGTATGACACAATTGAAGGAGTCCAGAGATAATCGACAATGGGATAAATGAAAAAAGACGAGAGAGGAAGAGAAGAGAAGAAAAGAAGAGAAAAATAGAGAGAAAAATATGGGGATTCATTGCGGCGGAAATGTGCGCCTTATATACCCCGTTTGCTTCTGCGGCTGCAAACTGTGAAACATCCCAAATAGGAAGCGGGGTGCTCGTTTAACGCCACGTTTCAGAACAGCAGCCAAACGAAGGATATATAAAGCCATGCGTTTCCCCCCACTTTATAAAATATTTACCACTATTTTTTTTATCTCTTTACACTGGGCGTATCCTCTATTCTTTACAGATTTACACCCGTGAATCCTTAGATGACTACATCCGTGCATCCCTATTAGATTTACAGCAGTCAATTTACAGCCAATTCTATCCAGATCTGATTGGATAAGTTATCGTCCCGTGTTGGATTGAGATTTTGGTATTATAACTAGACTCGGTCATCCCACGAATTAAGGGGCTCCTGCATAAGTGTCGTCTGGCGTCAGCACTATGAATCTTAAGGTGTACTGGCCTAACTTTCCCGAAAAAATACCGGCTTCACAAAACGATAATAGTGAATCAATCAGGAGATCTTTTGCTGGGTTTGGCTCTACTTGGCTCCAGGTGGCGGTGGGTTGAAAGGTGGCGGTGGTTTGAAAGATGGGGGGTATATGCCGGAACGCCGATTCGCACCTGTCATTCCAATGCACCACTGATAAGAAGGACGCCACACTGGTGCTCCACCTCTAGACCCAAGACAGAAAATTTCCATTTTAAGAAAGAGTTTTGGCCGTGAAATTATTATAGCAAAGAGTGGAACCTTGGAAAAGGAAGAAACGGACGAATCAGAGACAAAAGAAGTCCAGAAGAACAAGAACCTCACACTTGTCAGATCAGGAAGAACCCGAATACGGTATAAGGATCCAAGACATCATTCCAGACATGTTTTTAAGGAGATACGCCACCACACATTCCCAATACAGTCTCCACAACTGGCCCAAAGGAAAAGCACCCAGTCCCCATGAAATCTTCAGTTTCCCCACAGAACCACCGTCCCGGGCCGACTACGACAAGGAGTTGAAGGCCATGTACCAGAAATACGTCAAGATCTACCATCCCGATGCAGCCCTGCAGAGAGAGATTGTAAATGACCATACGGGGCAAATGCTTACAGCGGAGCAGAAAAAAGCCCGGTTTTCTGCGGTTCAAAGTGCTTATGAGCTCCTCAAAGACCCTCGCAATAGAGTTGCCTCCAAACGATACGAGAATACGTCCTGGGCGGATTATCAGCGGGGAAAAACCTCTACGTTCAATGCGTTCCGAATGGCCAATGCCCACCGCCGAAATTACGCTTATGAGAAAGACCCTCACTTCTGGCAGGCCGGGACTTGGGAAGACTATTACCAAATGCGGTACAATCGGGCGGCGCCTACGCAGGAAGAATGGGACAAGAACAAGTGGGTGATTTTGTACCGGGTGCTAGCGGTGCTGGCGGTGTTGGTTGTTTTGCAGGTGATGCTAGCGTTGGAGCGAGCCGACGAGTACAAGAGGCAAACACGGATGATGAACCTCCGAGCCAATGCGGATTTGAACAGCGCATATGAGAATTACCAGGATGGAATTTCACGGTTCCAGCGGATTCGAAGATTTCTCCTTTTCCGGAGATCGGGGCTCGAGGCACGTGACGCGGACGAGAAGAAGGCCCAGAAACTCGAGGAAAACGAAATGTTGACGCAATACGCACGTGACCAGGTGAAGAAACACTGGGGGGACGAAAGTCTGGAAACACCGGCAGGCGAATCCGTACATCCGGCGACATAATCCAAAGGAACCAAAGCAACCAAAGGAACCAAAGGAACCAAGGAACCAAGGAACCAAGGAACCAAAAATTGGGTGTGAAATCGGAATTCCAGTGGAATGGGTCGCGCGGATTCAATGCATGGGGTTTGTTATGCTGCACGTGCCCTTGGCGTCGTGCGCACCTAACAAGCTCCCCAGCGTAATCCCTAGACCCCAATGGACTTCACCAAACCCGAAACCGTCTTGGACCTCAACAATATCCGGACTTGTCTTGTCCGTATGGAGGATACCATCCTCTTTGACTTTATTGAGCGGGCCCAGTTTTACCTGCTGCCCAGTGTGTACCAGAAGAATAAGTACGCCATTCCTGGCTTCGATGGCCTGTTCATGGAGTGGCTTCTCTTGCAAACGGAGAAGACCCATTCTCAGGTGAGACGGTACGAAGCCCCCGACGAAACGCCGTTTTTCCGGGATCAGTTGCTCAAGCCGTTGCTTCCTTCCATCAACTACCCGAAGGTGTTGGCGTCTTACAGCGATGACGTCAATGTGTGCCGGGAGATCTTGGACTTTTACGTGACCAAAATCGTGCCTGAAGTCTCGCGAGGCGAGGGTGACGAGGTCATCAATACAGGCTCCGTGGCCGTGTGTGATGTGGAGTGCTTACAGGCTCTTTCCCGGCGAATCCACTTTGGGAAGTTTGTGGCGGAGGCCAAGTACCAGGGCGACCCGGCGCTTTACCGGCGACTCATTGAGGCCAACGACGTGGCCGGGATTGAGGCCAGCATCACCAATGCGGCTGTGGAGGAGAAGATCTTGGACAGATTACGGGAGAAGTGTGAGGCGTATGGAACAGACCCCACCATGCGCTTCAGCCAGCAACAGCAACTGAAGGTCAAGTCCGAGGTCATTGTGAGTGCATACAAGGAATACGTGATTCCGTTGACCAAGAAGGTGGAGGTGGATTACCTCTTGCGGAGGTTGGAGGATGAGGAGTGAGGAGTGAGGAGGAGAAGGGATCTGGAGAGGTTGGTCACTGACAAGAAGTGAAGATGGCAATCAGGAGAAATCAGGAACGAATCAGGAAGGACGTTCAAACAGGAAGACAAAGGACAGACAAAAGACAGACAAAGGACAGACAAAGGACAGACAAAAGACAGAACAAAGGATAGACAAAGGACAGAACAAAGGATAGACAAAGGACAGACAAAAGACAGAACAAGAGACGAGGATTGATTGAGACGAGGATTGATTGAGACGAGGATTGATTGGACTGGCCATGGTTGAGATACACGTGATTGGTGGAATTGGAATGACTTGATAAGCAAGTGACAGGTTGACATTTCTGCCAGGCCCAACCTTTGGCTTCTGGTCAATACCTCGAAGTCACTTTCTGTCTCGTTTGTCTCGTTTGTCTCGATTCTGTCGTGTTTCTGTCTCGTTTCTGTCTCGTTTGTCTCGTTTGTCTCGTTTCTATCATGTTTCAGTCTTATTTCTGTCTCGTCTGTCTCCACCGCTTAAGTCCTATTGCTTTACCAACTCCATTCCCCTGTCTTCGTCATTTGTTGTCGGTGTCAGAAATGTGGGTACATTCCACTACGCCTGCATGCAAGGCCACTTCGGACGCATGGGTCTTGGTGAAATAGGGGAACGTGTTTCATTGGCATGTGCAGTCTCGGCCAACGTGTGGTTTTTTTTTTGGTGTGGGAAATGGTGGGAAGTGGTGGGAGTTGGGAATGGCACAGAACGTGGGCCGTTTGATGTCCGGAATTCAAGGGATGGGCCCCGGAAATGGCCCGGAAATGCCCCGGGATTATACCTCCGAAACCAGGACACTTTACTCGACAAAAAAATACTGGAATATGCAAAAGTGTTTTTTTGGGGCAAACCTCGGGGGGTGTGTGTTTGGGGATACTGGAGAATGGCCAATTTATCTTTGGGACCATGTGGGCCCGCGCACACGTTTGCGTCTGTGTGCAGGACCCCCATTTCTGGGGATTTTGCACCCAATTGTTCTCAACTATAAAAGGCCTGCCACTCCCCCGTCCTTTTTCCCATTGTTTCCAATTTCTTTTTGTACCACTGCTTTTGCGATCCGTTGAAGAATCCTCGTTCTCGCATCCACTTTCATTACCCCGCTATTACCTTTTTGCTATCAAATTCATATCTCCCTGATTATCTGCAGGCCTATCAATTAGCTCTTCCATTTCAACAATAACACCGCTTCATCCATTGAATCTCCGCTCAGTTCCTTTTTTTTTGATCAATTCCCCTCTTTTTTGTTCATTTCCTTTGGTAGCTTTGGTTGGTTTTTTGATGCTGAATTACACTGCGCCTGCACAGAACTACCCGAGTTCCCCCGGGACCATTCTTTCCGGGGCGTTTTTCCTTGGACTTGCCCTTTTGTTGACGTCCCCAAAATTACAAACTCGGTTCCTGGCCATATGCAGATTTATCTGGGCTTGTTTCTTCAAACCAATGTTGAATAAACTTAAGGTTACCCCGGGCCTGCACACAAGCCAGCAGCGCCATTTGGAGCTGTTTTACCAGAACCAAGCGCAGATTTATGATTCTACTCGGTCGGTTTTGCTCAAGGGTCGTATGGAGTGCTTGAAACTTGCCGTTTCCCACGTTCAAACCGCCCAGAAACCGGGGAAATTGGTCTGGGTGGATATCGGCGGAGGTACGGGTCTGAACATTGAGTCTATGGACCTGATTTTACCGATTGCCGAAAACTTCCACGCCATTTACTTGGTGGATCTTTCCCATCTGCTCTGTGAGGTTGCCCGGAACCGGTTTCAAACCAAATCCTGGGGCCACAAGGTGCATATTTTGGAGACGGATGCCAGCGACTTTAGCATTGTGCAGGACCACGCTGATTTGGTGACGTTTTCGTACTCTTTATCGATGATTCCAACGTTCAATGCCGTGGTGGACCATGCCAATAGTCTTTTGAACCCGGAAACGGGAATTGTGGCGTGTGTGGACTTTGGCATCCAGTGTGCAGGAACATACATTGGGCGAAGCAATACCCTTGGAGGATTATGGAACCGAAACATGCCGTGGTTTCTCCGCAATTTCTGGAGAATTTGGTTCGAAACCGATAAGGTGTATTTGGATCTGGCCCGCCGGAATTACCTCGAGTACCGGTTTGGCACGTTGAAATCCGTCAATGCTTATAACAATACGTTGGGGCGCATTCCGTACTATGTGTGGATTGGCTGTGACAAGAAACGGTCCCATTCGCTAGTGCATAAGATCAACTGCTTGGCCACGGAGTCTCCGTACCTTGCACCGTCGGAGGAGACGCAAATGATGGAGTACCCTTTGATGGGAGCGAGTCCTGCATACGGGCACTCTTTTCCAAGCACTTTTCCCGGCGAAAATCCCGAAAAAAACGGCGTTTCGGGCCATTCAGACCTCCACGCAGCCGTCAGCAAAGGCCACGAGGCAGCGTTGGCCAATTTCCGCCGCAGATTGCCGTTTCCCTCGCTGTACTACCAGCTCCAGCCTTGGAGAGTGTACTATGACGAGGAGGACGCCAAGTACCACCAGTTTTCCAACCAGTACATTTATGCATTTACGTGGGAGGATCCCCGGGAAGACCACCAGATTCTTAAATTTACTAAAGACGATACGGTGTTGGCAATAACGCTGGCTGGAGACAACGTGTTGCTGTATGCAGGACTCCCAAATCCACCCCGGAGAATCCATGCTGTGGACCTTAATCCTTGTCAAAACCACCTTTTGGAGCTTAAGTTGGCGGCATTCAAGAGCTTGTCACGTGACCAGATCTGGGCCATGTTTGGTGAAGGCAAAGTGGCCAATTTTAAAGAATTGTTGCTCCTGCACCTAGCACCCCATTTGTCGGCTCAGGCTTTCCAGTACTGGATGGACAAAGGCCCGCAAGCTTTTTCCAAAAAAGGCTTATACGATACAGGCCTGACGCGGTGGGCGCTCCGCCTTGCCCGGACGCTTTTTGCCTGTTTTGGCATTAGTTCCGTCATTGATGAGTTGTGTTCCTGCACAGAGCTCCAGCAGCAGGTGCACCTCTGGGAAACGAAAATCCGGCCCACGCTTTTCAACCCTTTCGTGGCGACGCTTTTGGTGGGCAACCCGATTTTCTTGTGGAAAGCCCTTGGCGTGCCCCAAAACCAGGCGGAAATGATTGGCGACTCGGTGCTCAAATATGTGGTGAATACGCTCGACCCGGTTGTACGCAGGTCGTTGATTTCCACCGACAACTACTTTTACTATTTGACGTTGAAGGGCCACTATGCCAAGGACAATTGTCCGGATTACTTGACGGAAAAGGGCTACTTTAACTTGACGGGGAAGGAGCCTGGGACGGGACAAATGTCGGAAATACTGTGGAATGGTCAAAAATCGGACAAAATCGGACAAAAAGCGGACAAAAACGGACAAAACCCGGACAAAAACGGCCCCGGCCTTAGCAATGTTCCAGAATCAAGTTCCCAAACCCTTACCTCTTCTGGCAACTTGGAGCAGTCCATCGACAATATTCGCATCCACACCGATACGCTCAACGACGTGTTCGCCCGGCTCAGCAAAAAGTCCATCACCATCGCCATCATCATGGACCACATGGACTGGTTCGACCCCAAAACAGAAGATGCCACCACGGAAATCTTGGCTGTTCGCGAGTGTTTGGTCGCCGGAGGCCGCGTCATGCTTCGCCTGGCCGCGCAGTACCCTTGGTACATCAAGACATTTGAAAAGTGTGGCTTCAAATGTAAGCCGGCGGGGATAAGAAGGGCCCACGAGTCCATTGACCGCATCAACATGTATGCATCGACTTGGGTGTGCACGAAAATGGACACTAGCGAGCGCCGCAGAATGAGTTCGTTGAAGATTTGAAGATTTGAGCTTGTGAGTGGGTGGAAATTGTGCATAGATTCTTTTGACTGTGAAATACATGTTTTTGGCTGTATTTAGATGTAGAAATTAATGGTTTAGTTATTTCTGGGGAGTAGTTATGGGGAAAAGTGTAGATTTGAGCTGGTACTGCACATAGTGCATTCTTCCAATATATGTACACTAGAGTCATTTCTGGACCACAAGTTGACTGGCAGTTTAATTGACAACGCCGAGCTTTAGTTTACCAAAGGAACTTGATGGCCAGCTTTATACCATTCAGAGTGTCTGTATTTGGAGTCAGTGTGTAGGTAATATGCAGGACGCTAGTATGCAGTACGCTAGGACACTAGTCTACAGGTAAGACCCAAATGTATAGTCAATACTATATACACCATTTCTATATATCCTAAATGCCGATTTACACTTGATATTATCATATTACTCCCTTGATTTATACACTTTGCAAATTCCTATTATACCTCATATAATCGATATCCATTAACTGAAACCACTCAATCCACCAATACAATTCGAATTTTTATAGACTCTAGAAGTTTTCCAGATTGTATTTTCCAGATTGTATTTCCAGATTGTATTTCCCGGATTGGATTTTCCTTGTATTTTCCAGATTGTATTCCCCTGATTGGGGCTAATTGTTCATAAAAATGTTCTAGACTGAAATGGTAAGAGGGAAGAATAAAAAAGGTAGGAACAGGGCGCAGAGAAAACGAATGGAGATTAAAGGAGAATAGAGAAAAAAAAGAAGAACGAAATCTCGCGGGGGGGGACTCCCCTTTATATACAATTTCTGTGTTCTGATCCCCGCCCCGTTTATTTGCAGCCTCGTGCATGCAGGAGCGCCACCCTGCGAGATATATAAGCACCGCAATTCCCCTTTTTCCAGGCCATACAATTTTTTAAAAACTACCAAATCTGAATCATCAATTATACATACTTACCTTGATCCTCCTATCTAACTACATTTTTATGGTTTCCTACGAATTCTCTGATCTGTGGGTATAAATAGCTGGCCTTTTGTCTTGCCCAAAATACGGTTTCTAATCCACGGCAATTTTTCTTGTTCCTCTCCTTCTTCTTCTTCGTCTTCTTTGTCTTCTTCGTCTTCTTCTTTCTTCAATGTGACGGTTGGCGGAGAAGAGAATTGGGACACAACTCCGGAAGAAGCCAGGAATTGGGACCATTTACCCAAACGTTTTTGAAGATTGCAAAACTTCATTCTAGGGCTTGTTTCTGGGAATTTGATACTGGGCTAAGGTGGAGAGGAGTTCCAATGATTACAGACTGACTTTGATGCCCAAACATTTTTTGAACGAATCATTTTCTTTGGATTTCTAATATGTCCATTGACATAGACAGCCCGCTTGAAATGAAAGCACGTTTATCTCAATACTCTGTGTTCCATTTCGATCCAAGGTTCAAAGTTTTATCCCAATACACCGTGATTTATTTTGATACGTGGTGGTTTCAGCAGCATCAAAAAAAGACATGACTACTCGAAATAGGGTGAAATATATAGTAGCATGTCAGAGGACTGCATGAACGAGGGTGGATGATCGATGGTAGTGTATACAACTGAAGTTCACCAGAAATGGTCCCTAGTGTAGCATACACACAGGAACTATGAATCAATGGCATTATGGTTATTGTGGGTGTAATTTAGACAATTTAGACAATTTTAGATATTTTAGATATTTTTGGATAATTCGGACAATTTAGACAATTTGGACAATTTAGACATTTTCAGACAATTTGGACAATAAAGACAATTTAGACAATTTAGACAATTTGGACAATTCTATACATTTTTAGACATTTTTAGACAATTTCAGACATTTAGACTAGACGATACCTGACCAAATGGACTGACTGATTTATCTACGATTTCCCAGAAAATTCCGTACAATTCCAAGAAGCTCCCGGTGGCCTAGCTGGTTAAGGCGCAAGACTGTAATGGATACTTTGGAATCTTGAGATCGGACGTTCGACTCGTCCCTGGGAGATTTTTCTGGTACTTTTTTTATGCTTTAAAATGCAGGTTTAGGGTTAGTATAGTTGTTTTGGTGAATGTTCTGCAACAGACTGCAGATAAGATGGGTGGTACTGTATATAGTAAATTGATCCTGTATATACGCTCCTAGTGCGTCATTGATAAGTGTACACTGACTCCCCAGAGCCACGATCTTCATAATACATTCAATTCTGTTCTACTTGAAGATCTCAATGGTTGTGCATATAACCACCAAAAACCCCAAAACCCACTTTAAATACAGTTTTACTCCCCCAAAGGCCCTTAAGACCAAGTAATTCCACCTCCAATGGGCTTTAAAACTCAAAATTCCACCCTAAATTCCGGTTTTTTGCTGTCAATTCCCGATTTCAATCACTCTTTCTTCCAGTGACACCTCCACAGATCGATTTTTCCCGTTTAAATCTTTTGGAAAAAAACCCAGTGAGTTAAATTTTGAACCTGTGGTAACTATTCTTTAGGCTTGTCATTATACTATTGCATATCCAGCGAAACCCACTCGATTTTTGGCTGGTTTTTTGGTACTAAAGGTCAAATTTATTACTCTTCATCATGGAATACTCCCCGCAAGCCACACAATTATAGAATCATCAGCTTTTTTCCAGTCGTGTACTCAGTCATAGAAATATCAGTTTTTCTCTCAGCTTTCTCTGTCAGTGATCTACTAATTCATAGAATATCCGTTGTTTCTCTTAGTTATTTATAGTGCTCTGTGAATGAAGCGTTAACTTTTTTTTGGGTAGAATGGCACTTTTTTAATTGAACTTGTAACCATAGGATAAGTGCGGAACAATGGTAGTCATTTCTCGGTGGATTGTATTATTAGGACTTTGTAATGACTACTGGACAATCTCTCGGGTCTTCTGTATTAACCACCATTTTTTCCTCTTTAAACAAATGGTGGTGGGCTTTTTATACACGATGATATCCCAAGAGACACTATGTGCAGGTATTTGCATATGTGCAGGTCCGTTTGGGGTCCATTTCCAGCCTTCCAGCAAGGCCAACAAAATGAAAGTTTAGTATTCAGTTTCCAGTACCACCCACAAAAAATGTGTTAATTTGCAGCCAATTCTATCGGTTGTGTAGCCAGGAATCTACATTGCTCTCGTACACGACTGCAGGATCCTGCATATAGCCCACCATGACTTCCCATGAATACTGTTGAACATTTTTTTTTTTTAGACGTCTCAACATATGAGACTCGCACGTCCCATATGTACAGCATACTGAAACTCAAGAAGAGGAAGGTTCAG
>NLAM01001670.1:0-15074 GCA_002370325.1 Metschnikowia hawaiiensis | reverse complement strand
CGCCGCAAAAGGTAAACCCCGCCGCACCGCGTGCGGCTCGCAAGCCTTAACGATGACAAACCTCGCTCGATGTTTTGCTCTAAAACACCCTCTTTTTCGGCTTCTCCACGGGCAAAACCGCCAAACGAACCGGGAAAACGTCCCAGAAAACCCTCAAACGGCTCCAGAAAACCCTTAAAAGGCCCCAATTTTTGTTCCTCTTCCCGATCGGGCAACAAGTAAAGATTTACCGGCAAACACGTGCCTCCCATGGTCAGATAAGTAATGACATGGCGAGACGTATTGTTGTTGCACGCGAAAAAATCATGATATCGCTTCGGACTTTGGAAAACGATTTTCCCGAAAGGGGAATGGCCCTCTCCTCGTCCGTAACTAGAGGTGAGGCGGTGGACGCATACCCGGTGGCATCAAGGGTTTCAAAGTACTCCGTAGTCAAATCCTGCACCGTCCTGTTTGTTCTTGATTAGACGAGCGGCTGGCTTTTGCTGCTGTATATGGTACTGGGAAAGCACAAGGCCGGTGTTCGGCGGTGTTCGGGTAAATATTGTTTCTGAGAATAAATATACACCTCAATACTAAAGTCTCTTGCTTAGCGGAAGTAAATGGGGCTAAACTGCAGACCTTGGGTTTTGAAAAGGTTCCTTTCCTAAGAAGAAGGGCCCTTGATCGTTTCACTTGGCATGGCTCCATGTACAGTCTTGAGCCGATTACTGGGAGAGATATGGACATTGGAAGCCTGCACACTGCAAAATTCAAACTCCGTCTCACTTTCTTCTCCAGTTCAACGCGGTTCTCTTCGACTTGCCGTCGCCATAGGGCCCCATGCTGGGATCCGATAAGCCCGATAAGCCCGTGGAGCCCGAGTTGGACGACGTCCTCGACGACTTGGTCGTGGTCCGGTATATACTGCTGCTGTTGAGCATCGTCAGTGCCGTGGTCAGTGCCGTGTCGGGCTTCTTCTCCTTCTCCTTGGCGATCTGGGCCGCCGTCACGTAATGGTTGTAGGCCACACTCTCGTAGTCGGTGTTGATCTTCAAGTACTCGATTTCTTCCTTGAAGTTGACGCGGTAGAGCTCCACCAACGCGTCGTGCGATGGTCTCATGCTAGAGGCCACCAACTTGCCGTGGAGATGTAAGCACCTGCTCAAAATGGACGTCAAGTCATGGAACGAGTTGCGCAAGAGCCGGATGTTGTACGCGTAGTCGGGCTTGCCGTCGTAACGAGGGTCCTGGAAAAAGGCCCTGTACTGGCCCACCCCGCCATTAACAGGCGAGTCCACGGTGCCGGCCAAATGCCTGCTCAAGTCGTTGAGGAGCGACACGTAGTCCGACTTCTCGCGGTACGCCATGTTGATGATGCTCTCCAACTGCACAATCTCGTTGTTCTTGTTCATGATGGTCCGGATGGCGTTTTCCAACGGCGACAACCGCATCACCGTGGTGTTTTTGATTTCGCTTCGCTTCATGAGCGTGGGGAACGACACCAGTGTCTCGTACGTCACCTCCTCGGTCCAAAGGTCAAACACCGACGTGGACCCGGGGATTTTCTTGGTCACCGAGAAGAACCGGAGATTCTTGTTCCGAGCATATTGCCGCACTCCAATCGACGTGTTCAAGATCTTGTCGGAGATCTCGTTGACGGGCTCCACCGCGTTCACGTGCAAGTACCGTCCGGTTTGCACCTTCTTCTTGAGCTCCATGGCATGGGCGTCATCCGTGACAATCCGGGCTCCGGGGTACAACTTCAACAAGCGCTCGTGGATCGACGTGATGTGCTCGAACGGAAGACCTTCGTAGATCTGCTCCTTGCCCCGGATATTCTCGGGGAACCCTCCTCCAATGTAAGCCACGCGGTAGAACGAGGGACTCAACTTGTCGGACGACTCCAAATCCAAGTAAAGCTTGGCCAATTTCTGGTGCACGTACGCAAACGACTTGAGGTCGAACGTGTGCTCGTTGTACGCCTCAAGAAGCTCGTTGTAGGTGTCGGTGGCTCTCTCCAAACTGTTGCCCTTGATGTAGTTTTGAGCAATCATCTTAATGAGCGTTTCCTTCCGCTCAAACGACGTCTGCTCGGGGAACTTGGGCCGGTAGGAAGCAGGAAGCACCAACTGGTGGTCCCAGGTGTAGGTGGAGGCCAACAACTCCAAACTCAAGGCGGCCTGGATGAAGTCGTTCTTCTTGATGTTTTCCTCGAACATCAGACTGATGAACGAGTGGAACAACTCCGGCTTGTTGGCGTTCTTCAAGTACGCATTGATGTTCAACTTGTGGAACGTTCTGTCGTCCTCAAACTCAGGGCCCACAGGCACGTGGTTCAAGTCGTTCAAAACCTCAAGGAACCCAGCCAAATTCTGGATGAACTTAACCATCATAGGATAAGCCTCATCCTCGCGGTCCAACCGAATGGTTGTTTTGAGCCGCTCGATAAACGAAAGCTGCTCATTGAGCCCCGGCTTATACGCCGTCCGGTAGTATACTTCATGGAGCCCAATAAGACACTCTTTCTCCACATCCACAATGGAATCACTAAGAATGTATTCCGACACAATGATGGTCCAGATGATCTTGACACTCACGGTCTGGCACGCGTTGTTCCGCTGCAAGGCAAACAACATCAAGTCCTGGATAATGGCATAGTTGTTGCTGATGAACTCCACCTGGTACCCTCCAAACATGGTGAGGTTAAACCGGGTGGTATCCTCGGACGTGGCTTCCCAGGCCAAGGCATCCCACAATTCATTGACGATATCGGCCACTCGATCACGAATGGAGCCCGTGATCTGGTGACACGCTTTTCTGGGGATGGTGGAGAGATGTTCCGCCGAAACTGGGGCCAAAGTACACAACTTCAAAAGCGACTTGATGTAGTTGCCCCAAAGAGACCGGTCAAACAAGTCTGCATGCTCCACAGTGGGAATGAAGTGGGCAATCATAAGCATCCGGAGAAGCTCCAACGCCAGCAAACACCCTTCGGCTATCATGGCATATGCAGAAAGCCACTTATCTTCAGGGAAGTACTTGCCCTGTCTCATGAGCTGGATGCCTCCCAAAATGGTCAAGATATCCTCGTTGAGCCCATTGTTGGACGTGCACTTGGTGGGGTCGAAGAAATCGTTCTTGATTTCCGTTCCGTTGATCAAGTAGAACCCTTCTTCGCCCGCTGCATCGTGTCCGATCTTGGCCACGTACACGAATATCGTAGCCAACTCCACCAAAACCTCCACCACAACCTCAGACTCCACCACCGAGTCACAGAACATCTCGGGGAACGGGTACTCGCGTTGGAAAAACTGCGTGAACGCCCGCTTGCCAACAAAGAAATCATGGCTTCTCGTGTACTTGTTGTACTTGATGAAAGTTCTGGAAAGCGCTCCCAAATGCTTGGCCAACGAGAAGCAAATGTGCGTCACTGCTGGGTTCTTAATGTTCTCCTGGAGAAGCTCACACACACAGTTCATGACGGACGAAGCCAAACGAGTGGCCTCGATATCCAAAGGTCCCAAGTACACCTCCATACACCACACCACACACTTGCCCACCAAGTCGTTCATGGTATCAATGTTGCGGGAGATCTTGCAGGCAAAGAGACGCTGGATGAGAAGCATCTTGGTGAGCACGATCTTGTGGTCCTTGGTGGCTATGATGTTGCGCTTATCGAACTGTTCTTCGTCCACACCCAAGCCTCTCACGCCCACGGAGTCAATGAAGGTGGTGATCAAGTCCAACAATTGTGCCGGGTGGAAGTTGTCCTCGAAAGCAAGCACGAAATCGGGCAATTCCATGATGAGCACCTGGTCATTGATAAGAGCCTGCGACTGGATATTGACAAAGAACGACGCCGATTTGAAGAGCGACTTCAACGCCCTCATGAAGTGGTCGGTATCTCCCTTTTGCGTGGGGTAAAGCGAGATCTTCACAAGAAGGGCCACGATCCGGCACACAGACCTCGACATCGAGTTCCAGTTGGACTGGGCCTGCGTGAAGATCTCCGAGATCTTGTTCAAAAGAAACACTCCCACGTTGGCATGGATATCCTTTTCGTTGACAAACGTATCGAACATGTAGAGGTACTGGTCCTGCTTTCCGAAAATGGTGTCCAACAACTGCACAATGGTTTTGAAGGTAATGTCCAAGAGCATCTCGTACTGGGGATTTCCTTGTTTGTTCAAGCAAATCTCGGCAATCTTGAAGAAAGACGATAAGAGCTCGGGGAAAAAACGCACCATTTGGTAGATATCCAACTTGCAGAAATCCACCAACGAGCTGTTGAGCTCATCGATGCCCTGCGGTCCCGAGTAAAAGAACCGCTCGCACTGGAAGATGTTCTCAATGCATCCCTCGGTATTGTAGTCCTTTCCAATGTACTCGGTGTGGATCTGCACCTGAGCCACGGGCAGTTTGCGGCCATCAAGACCCCACAACTCCACGTTGTAGAAGTCCTTGCGGTTGTACTCAACCAACCGGCTGCCACTACGGTACATCACTTCTCCTGTACCCACAAGCACTCCGTTGACGTATAAGGCAAGAGCAATGGCATCTTGACGGAGGGTCTTTTTGCCTGCGACTTTGGCGATTCCGTTGACCTTGACGATTTCTCCAATCAGCTCGTTGGAAAGCGTGGACACAAATTGCCACGTGGGCTTTTCAATCTGGTTGGAAGCCTTGGCAAACGTGATTCCGGGGTCGTTGGGCGCACTGATTTCCACCGTCAACAAGTCGTCCTTGCCTGTTTCTCCAAGCATGGAGATCTTGCCCATTTTCAAGTAGATCCGCTCGTAATTCTCGGCCAACGGGTCGAAAAAGATCGGCTTGATCTTGGCAATTGGGGCACTCTTGCTATCGGTAGCATGGCCATTGGACGACGAGGTCACATCAAGGTAATCCTCCGATTCGGAGAGCTGGTGTTTAAACTCCTTGACGGAAACAACCAACTTCTCTGCACGTGGGTTGACGGCGATACCTTCGTTGGAGCCACTGATGATCCGGTCCACGGTCTCTCCCCAGCCATTGTTCTCGATTTTGCCGGCGTCGAACTTCTTGGCGGAAAGGTACGAGCCGTACAACTTGATGGAGAACTGGTGGGAAGCTCCCGAGGCCAAGGAGCCCTGGTTCCGGGAAAAGATCCGGGTGATATCGGCCACACCGGCAGCCACACCTTTCTTGACCCTGCTGATTTGCAGCGTCGTGACATCCTTGTGGGGCAAGTCCACCTCCTCGGTCAAGACCGCCACCAAGTAAACACGGTTGTTTTCCACCTCGGAGGCAGGAATGTTCCGGAAAAGAGCAGCGGAGATCTTCTCCACAAACACCAACTCATCCACGGAGTTGGTGTGCACCGCAAAAGCCTCGGTCAACCGTTTCTTGGTGTTCCGGATGTACAAGTAGGCAATCATACCGGCGAACCCCGAGGGCTGGAAGCTGGAGGAGCCACTGACGGACTTGAAGTCGACCAAAATGTGCGACGGAGGCTCATGCACAAGCTTATGGTTGCGAGCGGGCTCCAACACAAAGGCCTGGCGGTTGAAGTGGGCGTTGATGGGGAATTTCGGGTACAACGCACACAATTCCTGGTTCAAGGCCAACTGCGAGGGCGAGGCATTGTCCAACGACACCAAGGCGCCCGTAAAGGCATTCCGGGCCAAAACGGCCTTGTAGCCTGAAATGTCGGTGTTCTTGAAGTCCAAGTCGTAGGACTTTTCGTTCAACCGAGCCGCCTTCAGCGCCAACTTCTTGGGGATCTTATTCAACAAGAACGTGGCGGTTCCCTTGGCCACCTGGATTTCGTTCTCCGTCAAAGCATTATGGGTCAACTTGATTCTGTTCTCGTCCAACCCATGGTAGATCTCCGAAAGCTTGTTGAAGAGCCGGAACTCTCCAATGGAGTAGAGCGCAAAGATGTGCGACGTCAAAAGGTTCATGGCATACACAATCTCGCTGACAAGGTCTCCAGCAAACGTGAAACTGTCAAAAGGCATGGGGGGAATCACAGCACGGGCCCCCTGAGCCAAACCATTGGTGGCCTCGTTGTGGCGGATCTCCAGCTGTTTCAACGTGGGGGCCAACGTATCGCCCACATTCACATTGTTGTAGCCGTCAGCCACCTTCATCAAGTTAAGGGGAAGCTCCTCAATGACCTCCACGTACTTCAAGGGGAACACCACCACCTGGATGTTCAAGCCGGGCAAGTCGTCCAAGTTGACCGAGTGGATGGTGTAGTCGTGGGGGAACGGCCGGGTAAGCGAGTACCCCCGGGCCCACTTGCCGTCCTTGGTCTCGAAAATGTACACCTCGTCTCCGGAGTACAAGTTCTTGAAGTTGTCATTTTTCAAGGTGGGGTGCTTGTCGAAGGGGAGGAAAGGCTTGAAGAGTCTTCCGTGGAGGAACTTCTCTGTGGGGCTCCAAGTCATGATCGGGGAGACGGGTTCAGGGCGGTTTCAGGAAGGGTTTCAGGGAGGTTTCAGAAATGCAAGCGTTCGGCGGGTCGAGACGGGCCGGGGTTGCAAATTGTGATGAGAATCGGGCGTAGATTCTCTTGGTGGTGGAGAAAAGAAGGTGGGTGTAGGTGGTGACTTTTGCTGACTGGTGACGAGGTGGGTGCGCTGCGCCTGTATATGCAATCGGACGGCATATAGGACGCATTGTCCGCATTGCCCGCGAGTTGGCCTGCACAGAACGTTAAAGAACCTGCACACATCGCAGGTGGGCCTGCATCGCGTAGGCCCCATTTCTTATTTTGAAATACCTCGACGATCGTCATTCCAGGTTTAAATTCCCGGGTGCACGGGTCTCCAGCCAAGGGTACGGAATGTCCCGGTTCTTATGTGCAGTTCGGGGCACGGGTTTCTCGTTTGGTCCCCCAAATTCGGTCCTTGTCCGACTGCCATTGTTTGATGGCTATTTCCGGCGGCATGGGTGGGTGGTTCGGGGCGTCCGCCGCATTGTCTTCTGTGCATCGTGCCATCATCCGTCCTGCACCCAGCCGTGCGGCCAAAGGATAAGCCCACTCCCACTTTCCAACCCCACGCGAGAAAATAAGCGGAAATTGTTGGCTGGACAGATTAGACAAATTAGACAAATTAGACAGATAGACAGATAGACAGTTAGACAGTTAGACAGTTAGACAGATGGACAAATTAGACAGTTATACAGATAGACAGATAGACAGATAGATAAATAGACAGATTAGACAGATAGACAGATAGACAGATTAGACAAATTAGACAATCCTATATGCTGTAGACCCTTAAGTAGAGTGATAGCCTATATTCATACAAGTCCCCAATTCGACCTGTACACAGTACTCTATTTTTGGGGGTGTAGGGGTCTACCATTATATAATCATGTATATAATGATAATGGGTACTTCATATATTTCAGTATATGCAGGAACTATCACTATGATGTTTTTATTGACATCTTCTGTACACAACCTGTAAATCTTAGGGTGTACTGCTGCAAAAAAAAAGTTCACCATCACGTGTTTCGATTCGCTTAGAATGGAAGTCTCCATGTTAGAATGGTCGATGGACTTGTATACCGTCCCCACATCTTTTCTCAATCAACGTTGAACTTATGAGACTCGCACGTCCCAAGCCGTTCCTGCATGAACCCCACGACGATCCCCAAGACGATCCATTACTACGAAAACAAAATAAATTGACTGGAAATTTCCATGATCTTTTCTGCTCTTTTTTCTCATTCCAAAACATCTTTTTCTTTTTTCTTTTACCCCGTTTCAGATTTTTAAGCCCCATTTTAGCTCACCTTCTTGGTTCTCATGGTCGCACATTTCAGCCAAAATAGGATAAAATTATCGCGAAAATACATCAAACTGCACTATAAGTACACCATAAGTACACCAAAAAATACACTATAAGTACACTATAAAGTGCACTGAACAACACCTAAAGTAGAAATAGATTTTGCTGAAAATGGGAAGCTTTTGGAGGGATATTTTACTGGTGTGGATTTTTTCGTGGCCCAACACGTGTAATTAATTACAAACGCGGGCCAGGCCAATATGTAGAGGATTCTTGTTTCCTAGTAAACCTCTACTACTTGCCTTGGAATAGAGAAACAAGGACCGTCCATCTCCCGATAACTCCGGTCCGTGCTGGCAAAAATTTAATTGGGATTAGAGGATTATGTATTACTTATTCAGAGAGATTTGTACGTGAAAACCTGTCAAAGTTTTGGCTCAATACAATGAGAATGTGACATTTTGTCAAGAAAGTACCCATAAATACAGGTGAAAAAGGGTGAAAAAGGGTGAAAAAAAAGAGTGGAATTTGACTCGAGGTTCTGAATCTTGTGACCCATTTGTCCAATTTACTTCTCTTGAATCGGTATGTCTTTTGTAACCAGGATCTCAGTATTGATACTTTTATTGGACAAAAATGGACAAAAAATGGACAAAAAATGGACAAAAATGGACAAAAATGGACTAGGATGGACTAGGATGGACTAAAATGGTGTAGAAATGGACTTAAAAAGGGCTGAAACTGGACCTTCAATGGACTTTATTGGACTAGAAACGGACTTATATTCAATTTCTATTTCTTTCAATTTCTATTTCTTTCAATTCTTTCCCATTCTATTTCTTTTCTTTTCTTTTCCACATTAAATGATCCAATAAATGACATAATTCCTTCATGGATACGGAAATATATACCATAAGATACGGTGGGGATTGGAAGTGTATAAGGCATTGAGGGACAATTTTAGGATCGGAATAAAGAATCGGAATAAAGAATCGGCAACGTGCCTGGGTAAGTATTTATCGACGTTCGTTGTCCTTAGGCTTAGGTGCAAGTTTCGGAATGAGCTCAGTTGCTTTTCTGGAAGACAAGAGGTCGATATCAACCTCAAGACACCGACTCCCGTAGGACATATGGGTTTGAGGAAAGTTAAAAATGTATCCTCTTTTCTCTTTAAAGAGCTGTTTCTCTTTAGAGAGCTGTTTCTCTTTTTTATT
The DNA here is from genome assembly GCA_002370325.1 of Metschnikowia hawaiiensis. Lineage (NCBI taxonomy): Eukaryota > Fungi > Ascomycota > Pichiomycetes > Serinales > Metschnikowiaceae > Metschnikowia > Metschnikowia hawaiiensis. The sequence continues at coordinate 6,097 of NLAM01001670.1, read as the reverse complement.
TTTTTCTTTAGCTGTTTCTCTTTAGAGAGCTGGCAGGAGAAAAAGTGACCATTCTAACCTTGTTTTCAAAATCCAAATCCCTGCCAGGTGCATTGTTGGAAGCGGAAACGGCCAAGAAATGTCCAAAGCCAAAGGCCACGTTCCGAGCAATCGGCTTATCTTTACTAAATACTTTCTTGTCCTTTAAAGTGAATTTAGTGGACAAATTCCACTTGCTTTAAATCCACGATTTCCATTCTGGATCCAAAAAGTTATCAGACCGGGAAGTAGTTCAGAAACCAAAATACTTGGCTGCAAATTTCCTGCACTCGTGAATTGAATCGCGGTTGTTGGGGTCAAAAGTGTCCATGATCAGCGTAGCAATCAGGGCCGCCTGGTACTTCTGAGGACCCAGACCAAGCTCTCTTGCAGCATCGCCAAAGATGCCGAAATCCCAAAAGAGCCGTTTTGCTTCCAAATCGGGCAATACAAGATCGCACCGGTTCAAGCGGAAATACCGGTTTAAGATACCATTGCAAGCTATCTCCAAATCAAAAAGCTGTTTTCCCCTGGTTTTATACTCTTTGGGCAATTTAAAGAGATTTCTGCTAGAAAGTACTTCTTGGGAAGGTCGGGCCCAACCAATCCCTAGATCCGAGGATCAGACCAAGCATACGCAAGTCTATTGGTCTTCAGAAACTAGTACTTAGGTTCTTTTAAAAGGTCAAGAAAAGTGTGGTCAGTATAGCACTGTACAGGGACTGGACAGATTGGACAGAGATTTGAGCTTTCTCCGAAATAAGTGACACGCTTCCTGAACCTTGGAAGGAGTCTGCTAGCCTACCAAATAAAGCTTAGCTCCAAAGGCATCCCAAACCGTTTTTCTATGCTATTTACCCCCAGATTTAGCCCCATGTGGTTCCTGAGCTTTCCACAACTCATTAAGAAGATCGAGATCGTGCTGGCTATTTTATAACTAGCAGGGAACAACCCCAATTTTCTATACTCATAGGACTGGACCAAGATCATATGTCATACCCAAATTTCTTTGCTTCAACCTCAAATTAACTAGAGTCCGGACAATGGGGTACGCCATACAGTTTAGACAGAACTGACTCGACAGAAATGACTGGACAGAAATGACTGGACAGAAATGACTCGACAGAAATGAACTACCAGATTGGGGGAGTCATACATCTTTTACTGGTCTAGTAATGAGAAAGTCTTCGATAATAATATTACTAACGCAATCCAATCCTACCAAAGATTTAAACGAATATACAATCAGTAAGTGGGTTTGACAATAATCACTTTCAATGAATGTGTATCAATGCACGAATAATATATATATATATCAACATATAGCCGCTCATTTGAGGTATTTAAAGATTTTTATGTCTTTAGATATCTATATCTACTACTTGTTTTTATATTTAATAATCATTCATTATATTCTATACTTTAGTAAGAATTAAAGTTAACAGATCTAAAGTAATTATAGCTTATAGGTCTATATCTCATATGGCTGTATGTATATTAGGTATATTATCAAATACATTAACCGGTATATCAGGTAGTTTAGTATTATCTTTAATGACGATCAATTATTAAATAATTATATACTAAGACCTGCATTAGTATTCGGTGGTTATTCAAATGAGTTAACAGATAATGGATTATTAAAAGTATTAGGTAGTACTGGTATAAATAGATTAATACTTAACTTAATAAGAAGTTTAATTTTAATACCCTTCTTATTTAATTATATGAATATATTAATTTCACTGGTGCTATTAACACTGGTTTCGTTAAATGAACTCTAAATCTGAATCTCTTGTATTTCTCGTTAAATTTGATTCCAAGAAATCTGGAGTAACTTGGATATCTTCAGCNATTTCACTGGTGCTATTAACACTGGTTTCGTTAAATGAACTCTAAATCTGAATCTCTTGTATTTCTCGTTAAATTTGATTCCAAGAAATCTGGAGTAACTTGGATATCTTCAGCCTCATTTTCTCCATTTTCTAATTGTATTTGTACACTTTTTAAACCAACCATAACAGATATAATAGATATAGCAGATCCTAGACTACTAATATAATTTCAACCTACAAAAGCATCTGGATAATTTTATATATATACAAAATTAAAAAAGAATGACGTACTGTATACCGAAACACGTCTGATGAGAAAGGGAATGGGACAAGTACTTTGAATGAACCAAAAACATGGCTGACTGCATACTGGTAATGGTATCATTGGTGGAGCTCACATCAACGTATGAGCCCTGCTCTTGTTGAAGTCGTCCCTTTTGTCCAATGGCTGTCCCGATGAGCCCTGTCGAATAAGTCTTGTCACTAGGATTTTTGTCACTAGGATTCATCTGACCGTAAAGTTTGTTTTTGACTCCACGATGGCCATGATAACCAGCGGATTTGAGCCATGGCCACGGGAAGATTGACCCACTTTACCGTCCGATTCTCAGATCTTTAGTCTTTGATCTTTTGTCTTTTGTCTTTTGTCTTTGATCTTTTGTCTTTCAGACCTTTCAGACCTTTCAGATGTTTCAGATGTTTCAGATGTTTCAGATGTTTCAGATCTTGATCTTTTGTCTTTGGTCTTTTGTCTTTGATCTTGATCTTTCAGACCTTTCAGACCTTTCAGATCTGAAAGGTCTTGATCTTTCCGATCTGAAAGCTCTTGATCTTTTGTTCACGCAATCATGTGGACGAGTTTATGGGAAATGTCTCTGAAACTCCGCATGTTATACTCCCGGCCGCCGTCCCACACGTAAATGTCGTTTTCCCGCCGCCCACTGTCAAAGTCCAACGTCTCGAGGTGCTGGAAACTCAGGCCCTTGATGAGCCGGTGGCCCACGTAAAGAAACGCAAACAAAATGATGGCCCCGTAGCTGGAGAAAAAAAACATCGTGCTCCAGTACCCGTCCAAAAACACCACAAAACCCATGGACAAGAGCACCACGGCCAGGCCAAACACCCCGAAAATCGCCGCGTACGGCTGCAACGGCGACTTGTAGGGGTACGCCTTGTGGTCACGAGGCATGGTGTCGGGCCGTTTCTGGAGCCCGTAGTAGAATCGAACAAACAGAATGCACATGGCAAACCACACAAACACGCCCGTGGCCGACACCACCGACGTCAAGTTCTGGAACACCACCGTCGAGCCTTTCGTCACACACGTGTACGAGAGAAACGCCGGGAGAATCGCCACCATCACTGCATAGTAGGGCGTGCCGAACCGGTTGCACTTTTTCAAGAAGCTGGGCGCCATGTTCTGGAGAGCCAATGAAAAGGCCGTCCGTGACGACACGTAGAGGTGGGAGTTGCCACAGGAAAGGGCAAACACAAAGAAACACACGTTGCCCACCACGCTCCAGCTGCAGAGGCCTGCACTTTGGAACGCCACCGCCCACGGGCTCTGGAACCCGCTGCCTAGCGAGCCGTACGACGTCACGTGGTACTTGCACTTGCTGCCGCCCAAAAGCTGCACCACCTGGTTGCTGGCCATGTCCTGTGTGGAAACCACCAGCGTGCCCTGGTAGTACCGGAGAAGCCGGGGGTCGCCGGAGTATAGGTTTAGCGAAACCACAAACAGCGCCAAACAGTAGAAAATCAATATGCGCCAGAACACCCGCTTGGTGGCCGACGGAAGCGCCTTGCGGGGTTCTTTGGCCTCACACGCGGCAATGCACACGATTTCCGTGCCGCTATAGGCATAAGCAGCAATGTTGATGGCGGCCAAGAGCGAGAGAAACCGGCCCAAGTTGCCGCCTATCGCATGGGCTGAATTGCCCGCCCCGGTGCTGGAGAGATCGAACGCCGGCCGGAAAACCCCATAGATGATATCATGCTCAAAATCAGACTTGTCGTACTGCCAGTACTTAAAGCCCGTCACGCCCAGGTCGCCCATGGCCCCACGATTGATGACAATCATCACGATAATGCCGCCAAGCGTAACGAACACCTTAAACAAACTGCACAAGTATTCAATCTCGCCGAATATCAGCACCGGGATCATGTTGCTGACAAAACACACTGCCAAAAACAACGTGGTGAAGCCAGCAGTGGAGCCAGCATTCTGCCCAACCTCCGTGCCGGGGAACGAGCTCAAAATGATGATCGATGCCACAACCTCGCCCGCAAGGCCCAACGAAAAGCTGAAAAAGTAGAGCCAGCCCGTGGCAAAACCAAACGACTCGTCCACGAACCGCGAGCTGAGCCCGGAAACTCCGTCCACCACCGAAACAAACGTCACCATCTCGCAGAACGAGTTGACGGTGGCCAACACCAAGAGCCCGACCATTAGAAACGCTAGGAGCGTGCCGAGCCCGCCGGCCATGGTTAAAGCCTTGCCGCTGTTCAAGTAGAGCCCCACGCCAAGAGTCCCTCCAAGCGAGATCATCTGGAGATGCCGCACCTTGAGGCTTCGTTGGAGGTAATGGCTATCCTTTTCCTTTTTCCCCAAAGAAAAGTTGCCAAAGGGCCATTTGGAGAACGCCCGGGCCGAGCTGGGGCGCCGCTTAGCCTTGTCTGTTTCGAAGCTTTTGCTCTCGAGGTTTTCCTGGTGGTACTGCAGAAACTCCTGTGCATCTAGTACCTGGAGCGGCTTGGGGCCAGTGTCGTGCCAAGCGGCCACATTATCGGCTATGCGCTGGTTCAACTTGGTCAACTCCACAAAGCGGCTGAACTCGTCTAGACCGGAAAGTCCAAACGTCGACCCCGTCTCGCCCCGGGCACGTGCCGCCGCCTCGTACCACGCCACATACGGGAACTTGTTGGCGGAATTGTCCTGGAGTCTCGGTAGTGAGCCCCGTCTGGCAAGCGTTTGCATGATCTGGCTATCTAAGGACACTGAGGGTTGGTCCCAGTCCTTGGAGACGCCGAGGTCTGTTTCTGAATCTAGCGTCAGCAGTAGCGTGGAGCGGGAAGTGTTTTTGGAGCCGGTGTTTTTGGAGCCGGCGGTGTTTTTGGAGCCGGCGGTGTTTTTGGAGCCGGAAAAAGGCTTGATTCTGGGGAAAAAACGCCCGTTATTTGGTAAATTCGCCCCGCCATTTAAAGATAAATTTCCGTCTCTTCGTAGTTTGTGCTTTTGCTTTGGTCCTTCTGCGCTTGGAGGCTGAGCACCCGAACTTCCATCTTTGAAGCCATTGGATTGTCGATTGTCTTGTCGATTTTGGTAATCCTGGAAAATCTGTTGGATGCCTGCATCCGTATTAAGAGATCCTGCAGAGAACTCCACCAGGCTTCTTTGGGATCTTTGGGATTCCGTGCTTGTCTTTTGAAAGGGAGACTTTGGCACTGTGGATACTTCAGGAAGGCGGGATGTACCGATGTCCAAAGATTCCGTGCTGTGTCTGAGCCCTGAGTCCGTGGGCTCAATTTTGGGGAAAAGCTCCGCCGGTAGGTCCAGGTCTGGCGTGCCCATATCAGTTGGTGGGGATGAGGAGGAGTTGATTTCAGGTGTATGGGGTGTACTGTATAGGGTGTACTGTATAGGGACGTGGGCACGTGACCTCACACGTGATCACACACGTGATCACAGTAGTTACGATCGCTTCCTCGATCATTTTGCGGTGGAAAGTTTTGGGAAGAATTTCGGGGCTTCTCAGCGTATGACCTGGTTCTAAAGTTCAAGCCCTAACCAAAGTACTTTTTTCCTTTTTGACTTTTTTTCTTGGAACCCAGGCTTGGCGCTTTCGGCAGACTAGAGATTTTAGGGGCCAAGCCCGGTTCGTCAACCTTTGAATTATCGCGGTTCGGCTCAAAAAAACTCGTAAAGTACCTCGGGACCCCATGAAAACGCTCTTCCGAGCGACCCACCTTCAGCATATTCTTAAAATCTCTCCAACTGAATCTTTCAGAAGAAAAATACTTAGGCACTAGAGCCAGGGAGTACGCAGAGGTATACAGAACTATCCAGAGCCGTATATTTCAAAGAAACGACAATCATACAAAAGAATTACTCATAATGCATGTTAAGATAGATTTAATTTAATACAGGGAATGGGATAACTACTTTAAATGAAGTCGGCAAAATAAATCGTGCGACTGTTTACCAAAAACATAGCTTATTGCATACTAGTAATAGTAAGTATAAT
>NLAM01001669.1:0-12674 GCA_002370325.1 Metschnikowia hawaiiensis | reverse complement strand
TAAAGTTATTAGAGACAAAAGAGACAAGTGTTCCATCTTATGCGAACGTTTACGCTAACGCGCAACACTAACTTACTAGACAAAACCAGCGTTTTGTCTGGAACGGACATTTTGTCTGAAATGCAGGTTTGTCTAAAACGGGGGTTTGTCTAAAACGGTGGGACTTGTCCAATTTCTACCGGTTAAGCGTTTCTACCGGTTCGGCCATTGGAGAAATCCAGCAATCGTTCATGTCCAGAAGAATATGTCGCCTGAGAAGAAACTGTAAGTAGTGTCTGGTACTGCATGGTAGTATCCGGTACTGCACAGTAGTCAATGGATTCCATAGTAGAGTATTGGCAATTCACCTTTAAAAGTAGGCCATTCAGATGGCCATTCAGATGACCGTGCAAATTGGAAACCGTAGGAAGTATGGTTATGTGCAGGAACGATTAGCATCTCCCCCAGAGTCTACATCTCGGTGGTTTATGTGGGACGGAATGAGTTTGTTTCTTCATAAAACTGAATAGAGAAAACACTGTGGAAGTAGTATATTTGCTGGTGGAAGATGTAACGATTGATAATTTCCAAATGACCTGCATACAGAGCCCGGATTTCTCTGGGGAAGGCCGATTGCCTTTAAATCGAGGAAACAATACTCCCTACTACTCTATATCACTATACTATGTGCCAATTACTAGTAGAGCAAGAATGACACGTGTGTATGGATACACTGAAGTCTTTATGGTCCTGTATATAGCATTTTCATAACAGAATGAAACAAAATGGCATTGTCTTTGGATATAATTGGTTATGAATGACTTTACGAAAGTTTGGACCTTTAGTTTCAGTGTAAGACTCGACATTAGTCGTTACTTGGATAAACTGATTGTTTATGTGCAGGATTAACAATTATCAGTGCTTTAACGACCCCGATTTCCATAAAATCTTTGAGTTTTCTCCAAGATTTTTAAGGCACTGTATAATAATTATACTGTTGTTTCCAACAAACATTATCTCGATATGGTGACAGAATGGTGTGGGTCATGGTAATGTGTCCCGCGCACGACCTCTGGATATGGTGCACGAGGCTGATTACAGTCCACAAAAAAAAACAAAGTGAAGGCAATTCTTTCTTCTAGCATAAGAAAAATTCTAGTCGTTTCCTTGTTCATTATCGATTAACATCATAATCAGAAGATCGATGAAAACCCCCGTTATTTTAGTATATCCAATGATAAGTATACCACAATGGGATTCAAACCCAGATGAGTAATGAGGTGGTATTTTCATAATTAATTAGAGCAGATAGTCTGAAACCCCATATTGATGAAGAGAGCCCTATGGTTTTTGGAGTCTTATACACAGGGACTATTGTAATCAATAGGGTTTACTGGATAGGGACTATTGTAATCAATATCAGGGAAATCATGAGGTATCAGCAGTTTATTTATGATGGATTGGGTGCGAAAACTGCGAAAACTGCGAAAAATCAAAAGGTGCGAAAAGTCTCGTAGTACTAAAAAAATAATCTCACTACTGGACATTACACTACACTTTAATCAAATAAAGTGACGCTATGGAGGATGGACCCATGGTGGAATAAAAAAGTCGCTTAATAATTGTCCAAATTCACAACTTGACTAGTATTTTCAATTTTCTGTGTCTCCAATGAAACCCCAAATTAGTCCATCAGAAATCAACCAAACCCAATGTGTCTATGATAACGGGATACCGAGACTGAGAACTACATGGAGTCAAATATCAAGACAAAACCGACAACACTCTGGAGGTGAAATCGGGGAGTCTCGTACACCACTAAACAGCCAGGAATCGAGTACAGCTTTAAACAGCCAGGAATCCCAGTACTAAAGCGATGGAAGTGTTCCTGTATATTTCGAGCCTTCCATAACTTAGAATTAGAATTGAAGGGGTTGTTTTTGGCGAAGCACGGTTTGCTTTTGGGTCTGGCTCTGATTTTTTAATTTAAAAGAGCAGCCCATATGACTGTGAGATACTCACTTCAGAATCCTAGAACCGATTCAAATACTTGCAGACATTTGTTGAAGACATCCGCGTGTTCACGGCCGCAAATGATCCACCCATGGTTGCAAAAGGGCATGGGTCAATCCTATTACAAGTGGGACCCAAGAACAGAAACGTCTTATTAACAAAGGTATACTACTTTGCTAAGGCGGCAGATAACCTATTCTCCCCCGATTCTGCAGGAAAGGAATTCCCTACGGATCTGTAAAGAGAAAAGATTACTTCCCGAGATGATCAGGACAGTTTCTTAGGAAACTAAAGGCGGATTCGATCGACAGTCCTCATACCAGCAACGGAAGGCACGCTACACCATGTGGAAGAAAGGAATGCTATACTACTGAATTACGATGGAGAGTGATCAAGAAAATCGATGGGCTAAGCACAGAAATTCCACATGTAAAAGAGCAAGATTGCTTGGTGCGTGCAACCACGGTTTGCTTTTGGGTCTAGCTCTTGTTTTTACATACCTACATGGTTCCAGCTGGTGAGTAAGCTCTCTAGCTATTCACCCTCCTTGACCCACACCAGACAATTACTATTATTTTCCGTTTTACCATTTTACCATTTGTCCATTTTACCATTTTACCATTTGTCCATTTTACTAGCTCACTAGATTACTCTTTCTCATTGCTATACCGTATCCATCTTCTCGATCCAATCGTCTTGGCTGAGCTGATCTGGAGCAGTAAACTTGATGAGCTGGCCTCCGTATAAATCCATTTCGGGACTTTTCCCTGGACTTCTCCCTGCTCTTTCCTGATTTTTCCTGATTTTTCCTGCTTCTTGCTGCTCCTTAGACCCGCGTATTACTTTGTTTCTATGGAATGTGCAGTTGAAGCACCAGCCGTGAAATCGCCTTTAACGAATACTTAGGCCACTACACTTTAAGGACTTCTCAAGGACTCCTCAAGGGCTTCTCTAAGAAATATCACCTTGAAGTGCCTCAAGAAATACTTTAAGGACAACTTATTTGAGGACTACTCTCAAGACACTCTAAGAATCACTACTTATTCCACTACAATTTAAGGACTTCTCTAAGAACTACTTTATGCAATACTTTAAGAAATGATCTAAGAACTAGACCCTTAGAACTTCTATTCTAAGGAATACTCTAGGGATACTTTAAGGAAGACTCTAAAGAATACTCTAGGACTACTTTAAGAATGACACTTTAGGGACTACACTTGGAGAACCAGACTCTAAGAAATCCCACTTTAAGAAGTACTGCGTATTCCACTACTATTCTCAGGAATACACTCTAAGGAATACACTCCGAGGAATGCGCTTTAATAACTTCTTAAAAAACTACTTCAAAAACTGATTTAAGGAATGCTTCTTAAGAACTACTACAAAAAAGTTAAGGACTACTACGTATTCCATTACCACGCTAAGTATTACTACTTTAGGAACTGCTTATTTAAGAACTACACTCTCAGGACTACTTTAGGAAATACTCTAAGGAAGACTCCAAGAACTACTTTAACGACTTTTATTTAAGGGCTACTCTGGGAGGAATACTGGTTCAAGAACTATTCTAAGGAACATACTTAAAGAAAGTCCACCTTAGAAACTACTGGAAGAAACACTTCAAGGACTATTATTCAACAAATACTACTATAAGGAATACACTTTGATAAATACTACTTTAAGGAATACTCTAGGAATACTCTAGGAATCTAGGAATACTTTAAAGAGTACGACTTACTCCACTACTTCTTTGGGAACTGCTGATCTCAGGAATACTACTTGGTCCACCATTACGTTAACAAATGACTTATTCCATAACTACCCCAAGTCTTACTACTTGAAGAACTACTACTTAATTCACTACTACTTAGGGAACTGCGAATTTAAGAAGTACACTCTAAGGACTACTCTAGACATACCGTAAGAAATATCGTAAGAAATACTCTAAAGACTACTTAAAGTATTATTTAAGGACTACTCTTAGGACTAATCTAAGAAACACTTTACGGACTACTAACTTAAGGACTACTACCTAAAGGACTACTCCAGGAATTGACTTCAATGGCCATTATCTAAGGATTACACTCTGGGAACCACTAATTAAAGGAGTATTTCAAGGAACTTTCAAGGACTACTACTTTAAGAAAACCCTCCAAGGACCATTAACGAAGCAATGCGCTTCAATAACTACTTCAAATTAATTTATAACTACTACAAGAATGCACTTTGAAACCAACCTGAAGGAACCATTTGTGCTTGGACTGAGACTGGTCCAACTTTTTCCGAGACCATTGGAGCGGTGGGTTTTGGCCGCAGTGTCTGCTTGCCAGAGACTGACTTTAAAGAAACCGCTTCTTGAACCGGAGCCTTTGGAACTAGAGCCTTTGGTGACTTCAAGGAATAATCATTTAACAGATACACTTTAAAATTATTTCTCTAAGTTACACTCTAAGAGCTACTTTAGGAGTTGTTTTCTGGAAAATTCTGCTTTAAGCCTACACCTAAAGATCCACTACTATAAGGACTACTTTAAGGACTACTTTAAGAACGACACTTTAGGGACTACACTTGGAGAACCAGACTCTAAGAAGTACTACTTTAAGAATTCATACTTATTGCACTACTATTTTTAGGAATGCACTTTGAAACAAAAACCTTAAGGAATACTTTAGAACTACTTCAAGGACTACTATAAAAAACTTACTTTTCCATCACCACGCTAACTATTACTACCTTAGAAATCGCTAGTTTATGGACTACACTTTAAGGACTACGTCAAGAACTACTCTAGGGACCTTTATAAGGAATACTCCAAGGAATACTCTAAGGAACACACTGTAAGGACCTTAAAAAACTTTATAAAACACTTTAAGAACCACTAATTTGAGGACAACTCTTGGGAATTCTACTTTAAGAACCACTTATTCCACCTGACTTTAAGGAATACATTTGAGGGAGTACTTCAAGAAATACTTTGGGAAATGCTCGAAAAACTAGACTTTAAAATGGACTTTAAGAACAACTACTTTAAGAAATACTTGAGAAACCCTTCAAGGACTACTTTAAGAACTACCACTTTAAGAAATATTACTTCAAGAACTACTTCTTATTCCCTACACTTTGAAGACTTCTTAAGGACTACTTAAGAAATAATTCAAGAACTAGACCCGAAGAAATTCTACTCCATGGAATACTCCAAGGATTATTTCAAGAATACACTCTAAGTAATACTACTTTAAGAAGACTTTAGGAAGTACTTTGAGGACTACTATTTATTTGACTACCACTCTTAGGGATGCACCAACCCAAAGAGATTGTTCATGACTTTCGAAAGCTTTTGCTGATCCATCATCGTATAGAAGGAGTTATTTGGTGAGTAAGTGAAAGTTATGCGCTATTGACGTTATATGCCGGAAGATACGTCTATATACAGTCCTCGCGCACTTATCTGCAGTACCAACACACCTATCTGCAGTCTGCTGCAGTGCATTCAAGAAACTGCACTTTCCAGCAGAAACTTTTGCAAAAAAATCTCCCAGGGACGAGTCGAACGTCCGATCTCAAGATTTCAAGTTATCCATTACAGTCTTGCGCCTTAACCAGCTAGGCCACCGGGAGCTTGTTGAAATATACGAAAAAAACGGGGATATCCGAACCACAGAAATCTGGAAAAGAACGACCCAGTAATAAAAAAAGATTCGTTTTCAATGGACATGAATTTAAAAAACGAGGTGAAAATGTGGGGTTTTTTCTAGTCGAAAATGGTTCGGGTAGTGAGATTCTCGTATACTATGGTACTGTGTGCGGAAAGAATATGTCCGACTGGAAGCCCAGGCTCGGTTTAGTGGATTGTATGTGGTGATCATTATTTATAGAGTGGAGTATCGGATTAGGAAGGAAATTGTGCAGAAATTCCGAGTTTTTGGGGATTTTGGGGAGTTTTTTGGGCATTTTTGGGGAATTTTCGGGGAATTTCGGGGAATTTCGGGGTATTTTGAAGCAAACTAAGGTAATTTCGGAGAGATAAATGGTTGTTTGGAGAAAAGGGGGGTATGTGGAATTAAGAGGATGGTATTTGGGGGTAAATTACTGTAAATGTGGAGAAAAATAGGGTAAATTTGGACGAAAATAAGGTAATTTGGACGAAAAAAAGGTAATTTGGACGAAAAAAAGGTAACTTGGAGTAAATTACGGGATTGTAGAGGTTTGGATTGGAGAAATAGGAAAGAAGGGCTAATAACTAAAGACTGGACTGAGTGTCATTTGGTTTCTGTCTCTTTCTAGATATTTCTGTCTAATCTGTCTTTCTGTCTTCTGTCTAATTTGTCTTTCTGTCTTCTGTCCAATTTGTCTTTCTGTCTTTCTGTCTAATCTGTCTTTCTGTCTTCTGTCTAATCTGTCTTTCTGTCTTCTGTCTAGTCTGAACCACCTTTTTGTCTTTCTGTTGTTCCTTCTAACCATCTAATCTGTCCAATCTGTCTAATCTGTCTAATCTGTCCAATCTGTCTAATCTGTCTAATCTGTCTAATCTGTCTAATCTGTCTAATCTGTCCGATTCTCCCCTAATTTAATCTGCCCAGTCTGTCCAATTCTCTCCTAATCTAATCTGTCTACTCTGTCCAAACGCTTTATCCAGTTTGTCTAATCTGTCCAAACTTTTATTTAATCTGTCCTTCTGTCCAATATACCTGTCTAAACATGTGAAGAAGAAAGACAAGACAATGTGTTTTTATCTGCAGTACACCCCCATTAAAAAGACTCGATGATTCATCCTAGCCAATCCATGGCTTTCAACAAACCATAAAAGTATGGGTAGTGTGACTCGAAGAAGTGGTGGTGGTGGAATGCTTGGCTGGACTGCATATATCCAAAACCTGCATATAGTCTCAGTACCTGCACATAACGCACCTTAAAGCCTGCACATTTTCACCCGCAGTATCTCCATGATCGGCCTTCTCCACAACCCATACTCACTCCTCCTCCATGTACACCCACCATGAGTCTTAATCCGAGCTTCAATGCCCGAAACCTCGTCGCCTACAACTTCGCCGGCTTCGCCTGCATCCTGTTCGCCGTCTTCCTCCTGTCCTCCCAGCCGTTCTACCTTTCGGACGTCATCGGCATTGAACCCCACAAAATCGGCCACGCCATCGGCTCCTTGACCATAGTGGACGAACTTACGGCCATTGCCGTGGCGCCCCTTTTGGGCACGTTGGTCGATTGGATCAATGGCCATGCTTGGAGAAAACCTGGGCTTGGGTCGGGGCCTCGGGTCACGGAGTTGGCTGCGTTTGTGGTGGTGGCGATTTCCTTTTTGGGCTATGGCGGGGTGGCAAAACGCACGTTTCCCGAACTATATTTGTTCCGGGCGCTTTTTGCCGTGGGGATGTCGGGGGTGATGGGCGTGGCTGTTGTGATGCTCCATGAAGCCAATAATTCTGATTTTGAGTGGCGGAAGTTGCAGTTTTGGAGGGGGAGAGGGCGTGACGCGGAGCGGGGCGTGTATGCAGGACTCCCCGATTCGGAAGACCAAGAACAACAAGAAGAAGAACGCCTGGGGTCCGCAAAAAACGGCAAACTCTCGGCATTGCTTGGCATATGCACGGGGCTCGGCGCCATCTTCTCCGTGTCGTTCTTTTTAACGCTCCCAATCCGTCTTTCCCAGTGGAATCCTGCATGGAGCGCAGGCCACAGTCTCCAGACCACTTATTGCATTCTCGGCATCTTTTCAATGGTATGTGGAGTTGTGGTCTATTGGCTCGGGTACGACTGCATCCAGAGGCGAAGAGAGGCCGGAAGAAGCCCTAATGCCGATATGCCCGAGCACTCGTACTGGAAACTCATGGCCGACGCCATCCAAGTCTCGAAGAAAAGCAAGAAATTGCAGTTGGCTTATACCGGAGGGTTTGTTGCCCGGGCCGCCACCGTCACCTCGCTGATGTTCATTCCGTTGATGGTGTACCAATTTTATACCCGAAATGGACTCTGTGGGACTGCAGACAAGCCCACCGCCTCGGGAAACTGCTATAATGCATACATTTTCCTGGCCATTCTCTCGGGAGTATCATCCACCGTGGCTCTCGTGTTGACTCCGGTGTGGGGAATTCTTATCGACTCCAAAAAATATGGTTGTGGGAAGGCGCTCTTCTATGCAGGCGCCCTAGGATCTTTCGGTTGTTTCCTTCTTTGTATTCTTGGCAGTGGCAGCCAAGTTTACGATCCACGTACCGTCTTATGCTTCTTCGCCGTTTGTTGTTTTGGGACTGCCCAGATTGGCGTGGTCATCTCGTCCATGAGTTTGGTCTCCCGTGCAGGAAAAGCCCTAGAGCAGGAACACAGGGTTATCGGCAGTATCACGGGGCTCTATAGTTTGAGCGGCGGAGTGGGCATTCTCTTGGTGGCCAAGGTGGGAGGTGTCTGGAGTGACCACTGGGTGTTTGCGCCGTTTTTGGTGCTCGGCATATTGTACCTGGTGTTGGCATGTGCCGCCTGGTGGATGGACACTGAAGATCGCTAATCTAGTCTGGACTCTGGGACCTAGTCTTTTGGTTAGTTAAAAGTCAAGTCTTGATTCTCGTTGAGTCTAGACGTTAGAATTGACGCTGCAGACTCCAGCTCTCAAGAACCCTCTAGTCAATTGCATCAACAAGATAAACTTAGAGCGATAGTCATTAGAAAGTTAGTAGACAGAAGACAGAAGACAGATTAGACAGAAGACAGATTAGACAGAAGACAGATTAGACAGAAAGACAGATTGGTCAAAAAGGTGGTTCAGACTAGACAGAAGACAGATTAGACAGTTGTTACACAGCTGAGCTGTATTCCAAATGTCACCGCTTCCACTTAAATGTCAATATTGGTCTCTAATGCAAACCGTAGTATCCCGAATAGTCCAGCTATACTAACCTGATTAGTTGTGCCTGCATATAGAGCAATCCCCACCATACGGGCTCTGTTGATCACCAATTCTCCCAAACCCAAAATGAAAATATGACGATGCGTATCCCTTTAAAGGGCACGGCCTGCTTTATATACCCCGAGATCATCCTGCATGTTTCAGATCTGCAGCATCTTCTCTTTGTGTTTGTGGCTGCATGTGCGTTTGCCACCGAGCATGCAGCTCGTAATATATAAGGGCGCGATTCCCAGTTTAGTTTTGCAGCTTTTTACTCCAATACAATTCAGTCTACAATTTCGCCTTCAACACACTCTTTGATTTTCTCTTTGCTGAGTTAAATTTCTGATATGACGCCTTGATTCAGAGAGTTTCAAGAGTGGAGTATTTGATACAAACATCCCTAAGTTGAAGAGAAGATCAATGAGATTGAAAGGATTACTACTCGATTGATTCATTGGTTGTCATTCTCGGGGTCTAGCCGAATTGGAAGCTAAGCTTTCTTTACTAACTGTTCGGGCATTGAGCAAGCTCCTAGTCGATTACTGAACCGGCCAAGCAGTCAATACAGCTAGTTTGATTGCCATTTCAAGCCATGCATCCCTCCACTCGTGGGCCTATCTACAATGAAAGAAGGAAAACGAAATAATTCTATTTGATATTGAAAAAAAAAAAAAGGTTTTATCATCTACCACTTGTACCACCAGTCCTCGGGCTTGCAAATGACATCACCGAGACAGCCATTGTCTTCTCCCGAAAAAACCTTGATTAAGGAGGCCTTGGTCCAGTTTTCATCGAGTTTTTGATCACAAAGGAACTTAGTGGTAAGGCGATCTTTTTGACAGAAGACTGGCTTGATGCACTCTTCGGGAACGTCACGGATGTCTCTGGCCCCGTAACGCTCACAAGCATTTCCCTGCTTGTCCTTTGCGTTCTTGAAACGGTGTTCGGCTGGCTTTGCTGGGGCTTGTTTGGCTGGTCTTGCTGGGGCGGCTGGTTTGGCTGGGAGCTTGTTTCTGTTCTGGGATTCTCTGAAACGGTAGTTGGCGCTCCATGGATCGTCCTGATCTTCAGTTGGGAAAACAAAGCCCCCGTTGGCTGGAGCGGCATCCTTCTTGGCGAGCTCGGGGTTGGAACTGTCGCCGGCAGGCATGGCCAAGACGGCAGAGGCAATGAGGAACAAGGTGGCGAATTGCATGACTGGAGAAGATGTTTTGGAATGTGATGTTCTGGAATGTGATGAGTCAAACGAAAGACGGGACAAGCCCTGGTCTTTTAAATGGTTCTCTGGGGAGGCTGAGTCTCCCGGCTTTTTTTGGGGAGGCTGAGTGGATGCCTCAGTTGCAGTCTATGGCTGTAACCGAATGCAGGGAAACAATGGCCTGTGGCCAGGGATCTGCGGTGCATCGAGCCATACCCTGAAAAAGGGACTCACGACTGGCTCAACACCGATTTTTCCCATCGATTTTTCCCATCGATTTTTCCCATCAATTACTGGTCAAAGATGGAACCAGATGATTGGCTGATTCTTCGGGAAGTTGAGACTGATGGTTTCACCGAACCCGAACCCGAGGGTCTGAGCTCGGGACCCTTTTTGAAAACCATCTCGGTTGATCATAATGGGTTGATAATAATGGATGCGGTGATTCACGCATTGTTTTTCCATTGTTTTTCTGTTCTGTTTTTCCGTTGTTTTCCATTGTGTTCTTTTTCTTGGGTTTTTTTCTGGGCCTCAATCTTTGATGACAAAGGGTGTTTCATGTCCAGGGCCCATGTTCGGGGCTTGAAAATCAAGGGGTTCATTCACGTCTCTAGTTTTCCATTTTTGGCCATTTTCATACCCAAGTCGGCTGTATAGTCCGGATTTGGCAACTCCACCCGGACAGAAAACTATTTAGTTGTGGGAAACAAAAAATAGTTGGTCGACTCTAGAAATTCAGAAAAAACCCTAATGCAGAAGTTAAATCACTTTTTTCAAACTCACACTGTTTCAGAAGTTAAAACACCTTTTTTTCAAACTCACACTGTTTCAGAAGTTAAATTGTGTGTTTGATAGACGGAGAAAATACAGGAAGCGTGATTATATGCAGGACAGTCCAAAATTTAATCACAAACAAAAAACACGCCACCAGATCCAAGTGGGAATCAGAAAATGGCTCCATTAGTCATTGAAAGATATTCGAATAATCTTTAACATGAGTAAACCCGGTAAGTAAATGAAGAGGGCTTGGAAGTTGGTGAGTATATGCAGGACGGTCACATTTTGTTTCAGAAAAAAAAAGCACCACTTCCCAGGATTTTAACAGTAATGTCTCCACTTGTCACTAGAATCCTGCTAAATAGATGTTCCCATTAGTACCCCCCGAAAATGTTCACTGGACTAAAGAAAGCTGGGAAGCGTGTGTATATACAGGACACTCCAAATTTGTTCCAAAAAATACCCCACCACATCCTAGAACCACCACCTAAAAACTCCAGTGAACATTAGAAGAGCACTGAAAAGTCTTAAACTTAAGTTAACCGTAAATATGTCACTTTAGTATACTTTAGTACACTTTAGACCTGCACAGAACAGGACTGTACTGGCCAAAGTAACAGAGACGTCAGTATAAAGGCCACTTTCAATGGGAATTCGGCCCGGTTCAAATCACAAAAAGTAAGAGGACTTTCTGGTTTTTCCCAACAAACAAAAAGCCAAAGCAGAGGTTCGGCCCCCAAATTGACAAAAAAAAAAAAATTGGCGGAGACAGGAAAGAAATTCAGACCAATTCTAGGCCCTCGCTTGGAAATTATAGAACATCTCTTGTTGTGTTGCACGTTAACCTCAACGCTTTCATAATCTGGCACGTGAGTCTCTCTCATTGGCCAACAACAATAACTCGGGTAAGTATGGAACTTTTGGACTCATTTCTCTGCTGGAATTTCTTTCCTCTTCATTTCTCTGCTGGTATTTTTTGCTTCTTCAATTCTCTGCTGGAATTCATTGCTTCTTCATTTCTCTGCTTGGATTTCTTGCTTCTGGTATATCCCTCTAGGAATCCTTTCCTTTGTATAATCTAGGAATCCTTTCCTTGTCGCCAGCTGAGCTGAAGAGATTTGCCGCCTTATAAGCAATTGACTGGCCTAGATCCGACGGAGCCATAATTGAAGAAAAAGAAAGGTATAATTTTGCTGTAAAAAAACTGAGGGGGGTGCGCCTATTTATATACCGCCGGAACAGGCGGTTTTGTGGCCGCAAAAAGATGAAACGCGCGGGGGGGATGGGGGGTGCGAATATAAATTGCAGCCACATCCGCTTCTCAAAACCTCCACCCTTTTTTTCAACCCACCCTTTTCAACCCCACCCAAAAGCTCAAATCCCTCATGCGTGATTCCGCGTGATTCCGATTAGAGTGCTGTGATTGGCCGGCGATAACTCCGAAGAAGGATCGCCCCTGAATGACACTCATTGGTTCTTCCTTCGGACCTTGTTTCAGATCCTCCACTGGTCCGCCAGTGACCACTGGTTCGGGGTTCCCCGGTGACACTCTTTATATCCAGGAAGGGGTCTTAGCTCCGTGTTTCAACGGTATCATTGCATTTTAAACTTTGGATGTTGATTCTCCTCTTCTAAGGTTTCAGTATGCAGTACACAGGAGACGTGCGAGTCTCATAAGGTCAACAATCAAGCCCAAAAAACTGAAAGGGCAATCTCCACTTAAGAAAGTTACCAAAGTGGAACTTTTTACCGTGCCGAATGATTCTTAGTCCCAAAAAAAAAAAAAAAAAAAAAAAACAAAAAAAAAAA
>NLAM01001668.1:0-22426 GCA_002370325.1 Metschnikowia hawaiiensis | reverse complement strand
GAACCAGAAAAAAAAATTGTTGCTAATAGTTGCTAATAGTTGCTTAGAAATTAAAAAATAAAAAAGAAGAACCTGTAGAAGGTAAATGGTTTTATAGTGACTATAGACATTATGAAAATGAATGACTATAAGTCAAGCCCATTGAAAAGGTAGTTAAGCTAGCTTCCTTCACCTGTAGTTGTATATGTAGACTTTGCAACAAATAAGCTTCCGTTTTGATTTGAAATCTTCTCAGTCTTTCATTCCAGTCTCACTTTGATTACTTTTAAAATATACTCACTGTTCTCTCATACCTGAGGAAATATGTTTTGCTTCCAATTCTCTAGTTATAGTTCTCTGGTTTTAATTGCTTAGTCGCGTATCCCAGAGACTTATGTTCCATCACCCAGCTTTTGCTGTTTGTTTTAGTTCCAGCTGCTAGCTGCTGACTCCAGCTCCTTTCATACTAGTTTCGGTTTTGCTGAGCATTGGCAATGTGGCCCTTCATTCCTGAAAGGTAGGACAGATTCTTGCAGTTTATACATACTTTTCGTGTAAAGAGTTTTTGAGCATCGTTTCTTCATAAATTTGTTATACCAGAATGTTTAAAATTGGCTAACTTGAATTTATTATTGAGGGTGGTCTTGAAAATGTTTCCCTACTTTCGAGGAAGTTAGACTGACTTCAGCTCTGAGGCGGTGGCAATGTTTCGAAGTTGGTTTTGTATGAAACTTAACATTCATGGATATCATAGTTAAAAGATGTTATGCTTCCACTCTAGAAACAATCATAAACTCTATGATAGATTGAACAAAGAACAATTCAAAGCTCGCCATATTTTTGAGGTAGAATTCATTGCTAATCTGAAGTTAAACGTCACCTTTGACATAAGGACACAGCCATATCCAAAAAGACGTTCGTTAAAAAATTATAAAACAGTGTCTGAGGTATCTGAAAGTTTGATGACTGCAAATCATCCTCTACCTTCCAAGAGTACCAAATTTACCAAATTGAGTTTTTTCTTCGAGTGAAAAATTCATAATCTAAAAAAACTATTGGGTTTTGGTGAAAGCCCAAATTTGGCTTGAGATAATGACTCATGAAAGGATCTCATACGGCGCTGGAGGGCTTTTTACCAGGTCTATATCTGTTCAAAAAGGTGAAATCGACAAACGATTCTTTTAAAAGTTTAACAACAGGAGCATTCAAAAGCCACATATTAGTCGCAATTTTACTTTTAATTTCTGGAACGTCTTATGTGCTCCATCGTCTAGTGGAAAAGTTGTATAATTTTACTCTATCGCCTCCAAGTACTATGGTTTGAGGATAATACTTCCTCGTCTTTCCCCTGCATTGATGAAGATCTGCATCTTATTATGATAGCTTTTAGCTGAAAATAAGGTTGAAGTGCCAATAATACTATGAGGGCGTTCACCGGGACGAGCTGCCGGGTTACCGTACATGAATAAAACGATTCCGTTCACAGCATAATCAATTTCCTTCAGGAAAGCTGCCATAGTCTGGACGCCCTCTTGGACAATGTAAAACGGCATTTTGAGGTTGGGATGGAAGAATTCAATTTCATTTATTGAGACTTAATTCGATGAAAGATGATCTCACCACACCATCTGTTTCCTGTGTGCGTGGTAAGAATGGCTTCCTGATTACCCTCATTTTCATTGTAAAATAGGATTCTTCGACTTTCTTGGATTGCATATCGTTCACTTTTCTGTTCAAACTAAAGAGCTTAAATAGCGATTATGGAATTTCCCTTTTTTGTTTAATGATCTAAAAACAAGTTTACTGTTGTAGTTTCTTTGAATTCTAATAGAGTTAGAACCAGTGGGTTGTTCGTTCTATCCGCTATTTCACTATCTCATCCAATGAGCACAGTGGAAGCGTTGGAATCATTTTCCAAGGCAAGATCAACACACCCGTGATAGTAATGAACATTTGCTAGCAAAATATTGAATCTATTTTATAGGTGTTATTGTTTTATATAATCTATCACGAATAATATTGACTAAATGTTTTTTTGAAAATTAATTGATGTATTTTTCGCTTCTTAAGTAATTGATACTTACCAAGCAGAATACAAATTTGGTAACAATATCTAATAACTTTAACCCGTAGGAATAAAGTGGAAGCATGAATTACTATCTTTACCATTTTGAGCCCTGTAATTAACACCTGTCATCTGAATTTGGTGTGTGATCAGGAAGATTGACAATATCTCACAAAGTATCTCAGAAGCTTGAAACTTGGCAATAGTCAACTTTGAAATGTCTGTAACTTTGTTGTATTCATAGGACATCCTTTACTTCAAAATTGGAATTAAGCGACATTTGTACATACTGCAATACGATCATTGATAATCGGTGATCCTTCAACGTAAAAAAGCTGGGGAAAAACCACTTATATACTTTGGGGGGAATGACAACTATCTTCAGTTTTGCATTCATTCCACTGCTTTTGTGTACATATGGTCTTTGGCTGGATTTTCGAAGTTGTTAGCAAGAATCACTAGCTACTCTATGCACAAGTTTTCAGAGAATGTTTTGTTCTGCTGTTTATTAATTGTAAATTCAGAACTTAAAACATTAGAAAAATTTGATTTCTTCATCCAAAGAACCCACATAAACCTATTAATAGCTACATGACTAAATTCAACGAAGTTTAGGTGAGAAGATTATTTATCAGTCTATGAAGTTGACAGTTCGTCATCAATATCAATACTTGTCACACACCCATCGAATACATTCGAATGTACTAGAAGAAAAAATCAGAACTACTAGTCTGAATTAAACAAGAAAATACAAATCTAGAGGTATAATTAATCACCCAAATGATAAGTGAAATATAAGCGACCGCAACAAAGGTATACAATGATAATGTTCTAATAAAAAACAAAACAAAAATAGATATTTTGGGAGTCACAATTTTGTGAATTTTTGTGAAAATATACATGTGGGATTGCAGTATTTAGGGTTCTTTGGTGAGATTGATATGTGCTGTACGAAAATAGTGTGGATATTTGGAATTGCTTTGTTTTTTTTTGTTCTCCCTGATATCTCCGTCCACTACTTAACTCCAAAGTGAAGAAATCATCATCCTTTTCAGGGACGACGGCTGTTTAATTAATGTACATATAAAGAAACAAGAACTATTTCTTCAAAATTGTGATGACATCTTCATCCTGCAAAATATGACTCAATCCTACAATTTGTGGCTGATGCTTAACGGATGTTCCAAAAACTACCGCATTTCTGAAATCTTCAACAAGGGACTTGTGAATTGAGTTACAGAAGTCCTCCACAGAGCTTCTTCCATTTCGCAAAACAACGGGCTCATTGAAGTCGGGCAATTTGCCTTTGGGCTTGGTATAGACTCTCACCAATTTCAACTTATCCCACATCATTTCCAACAAGTCATCTAAATTCCAGCCATTACCGGAGGATATGGGGATGGCGTTGGGGATTTTGTACAACAAGTCAAGTTCCTGAATGGAGAAGGCATCGATTTTGTTCAACACGTAGATTGCTGGAATGTATCTTCTGGATTTGGCTTCAATCGTGTCGATTAAATCATCAACAGTGGCATCACACCGGAAAGCGATGTTGGCGGAATTAATCTTGTACTCCGACATCACAGCCTTGATTTCACCATCGTCCAAGTGAGTAAGAGGTGACGTGGTAGTGATATTGATACCTCCTCTCTCCTTCTTGTTTATGATAATATTGGGTGGCTCCTTGTTAATTCTGATTCCCACACCCTCTAATTCTTTCTCAATGACCTGCTTGTGTTGTAATGGCTTGTTCACATCAAGAACTAGAAATAATAAGTTCACAGACCGGGCAACAGCAATAACTTGCTTACCTCTACCCTTACCATCTTTGGCACCTTCAATAATTCCCGGGAGGTCTAACATTTGGATCTTTGCACCCTTAAATTTAATAACTCCTGGAACCGTAGTAAGTGTTGTAAATTCATAAGCTGCGGCTTCTGAGTGAGTTCCGGTCAATTTAGATAAGAGTGTGGATTTTCCCACTGAGGGAAAGCCCACAAATCCAATCGTAGCCACACCAGTTCTAGCCACATCGAAACCGGCACCGCCTCCACCACCTCCACTTGTACTATCTGATAAAAGTTCTCTCCTTAATTTGGCTAATTTCGCCTTAAGCTGACCCAAGTGAAAGGATGTGTTCTTGTTTTTTTGCGTCTTGGCCATCTCATCTTCGATGGCCTTAATCTTTTCGACTGTAGTCATTTTGAATTAGGATAGTGATTTGTGGTCCACCAGAGACACGTTATTTAAATTTTTCACTCTTCTCTCTTGATCCTGCATATACAGAAGCGGCATATTGCTAGTTGATTATTACCGAAAACTTTGGAATTGTCAAGTCAAAATAGCTGATGTACATTTTTCTATCAGCCGAAAAATCCAAATCGAAGCGGTATAATGCATTTTTAAGTACTATAATCAAAGTGTTTTCGGTTTGCCTTTCGTAGAAAATCAATTATAGTAGTGTACATACCAAGTCTGAAAAAAATTCATACTCACATACAAGGAATGTGAGCAGAGCAAATAGCATACCCTCCACACTAATTTTTTTATCATGGGTAAGAAATCGAGAAAGGGAGATTCCGCCCAAAATTGGGATGATGAGGATGTATACCAGGAACAAGTTCCTGAAGATTTTGGGGCCAGCTCTGAACAAACTCCAGCCCAGGAAGAGGCAGAACCTGCTGATTTTCTAAGCTCTATTATGTCTTCCAAGAAAAAGAAAGAAATTAAAGAACAAGAAGAGAAAGAGAAAAAAGACGGGCCAAAACTTTTGAGTAAGAAGGAGAAGGAAAAGTTGAAAAAGGAGGCCGAGAAGCAGGCTAAAAAGGAGGCTGCAATTAAAAAGAAGAATGAGCAAGCTGCCAAGAAGGAACAGATTAAGGAGGCTAACAAAAAGAATGCTGAGGCAGTTCAGAAAATGTCCACAGATCTGGCAAGTGCAACTCCAGAGCCCGAGGTGAAGTCAAAAGCTGCTCCTGCAAAGAAGGCAAAGAAGGCGCCAGCTGGCCTTTCTGCCTTGAAGAAGCAATTGGAATTGAAGAAGCAAATGGAGGATGAGCAAAAGCGTCAAGCCGAAGAAGAGGAATTGCGTCTCGCAGAGGAAGAGAAAGCTGTTGAAGAGGCAGAAAAAGATGCAGCTCTTGCTAGAGAGGCAAAGAAGGAGAGAGAAAGATTGAAAAAGGAGAAATTGAAAGCCGAAGGTAAGTACTTGACAAAGAAACAAAAAGAGGAAAAGCGCTTGCAGGAGCGTCGTCGTGAGCAATTCTTACTACAAAGCAACATCACCATCGCCGCCTTTGAGAAGAGGCAGGAAAAGGGTGACTCGGCAGGAAGTTCTGAGGCTGTTGATGGTAAACCCAAAAGAATTTTGTACGAGAAAAAGAAGTCCACGAAACCAAAGACTTTCCAACAAAAACCGCAAGCTAAGCAAGAAAAACCCGCTGAAGACAAAGTGGGCGAGGAAGTTGTTGATGACTGGGAGAAAATGCTTGAGGATGATGATGTTGCTGATGACTGGGAGAATGCTTTCAACGAAGAACAATTAAGTACATCGGCCGAAGCCGAGGAGCCTGTCGAGGAAGCTGACATCGTTGCTAGCAAAGAAGCTGAAGCCGCTGTTGCTGAAGCCGCAATTGCTGCTGCTGAAAAGGACCGCAAGGAAGCGGAAGATCGTGAGTTGAAGGCTGCGGAAGAGAAGGCTAAGAATGCATCGGCAGCCAAAGCTCTGTTACAGAAAGAATCACCCGACAAAGAGATGCGTTCTCCAATTTGTTGTATTTTGGGACACGTCGACACTGGTAAGACCAAGTTATTGGATAAAATTCGCCAGACCAATGTCCAGGGTGGTGAAGCCGGTGGTATCACTCAACAAATTGGTGCTACTTACTTCCCAGTCGAATCCATCAAGCAAAAGACCGCTGTGATGGCCAAGTATGAGAAGCAATTGTTTGATGTGCCAGGATTATTGATCATTGATACTCCAGGTCACGAGTCTTTCTCGAACTTAAGATCCCGTGGTTCTTCGTTGTGCAACATTGCTATCTTGGTGATCGATATCATGCATGGATTGGAACAACAAACTCTCGAGTCTATTAGATTATTGAGAGACAGAAAAGCTCCTTTCATTGTCGCTTTGAACAAGATCGATAGATTATATGATTGGGAAGCTACTCCTAATAACTCATTCCGTGACTCCTTTGCTAGACAAAACGCATCTGTCCAATCTGAGTTTCAAAAGAGATACGATGAAATTCACCTTGCCTTGTCTGAGCAAGGTTTGAATTCTGAGCTCTACTTCCAGAACAAGAACATGTCAAAGTATGTTTCTATTGTTCCTACGTCCGCCGTAACGGGTGAAGGTGTTCCTGACTTGTTGTGGTTGTTGCTTGAGCTTACGCAGAAGAGAATGTCTAAGCAATTGATGTACTTGTCCAAGGTTGAAGCTACCATCTTGGAGGTGAAGGTTGTCGAGGGTTTCGGCTACACGATTGATGTTGTCTTGTCCAACGGATATTTGAGAGAGGGTGACCGAGTTGTTCTTTGTGGATTAAACGGGCCAATTGCAACGAATATTAGGGCCTTACTCACACCTCCTCCTTCTCGTGAATTAAGAATCAAGTCCGAGTACATGCACCACAAGGAAGTGAAGGCTGCTTTGGGTGTGAAGATTGCTGCAAATGATTTGGAGAAAGCTGTTGCTGGATCGCGTTTATTGGTGGTGGGAGAAGATGATGACGAGGAGGAAATGATGGAGGAAGTCATGGACGATTTGACCGGTTTGTTAGATTCTGTGGACACTTCTGGAAAGGGTGTTGTTGTTCAAGCTTCGACATTAGGATCTTTGGAGGCATTGTTGGATTTCTTGAAAGACATGAAGATTCCAGTTATGTCCATAGGCTTGGGTCCGGTTTACAAGAGGGATGTGATGAAAGCAACTACAATGATCGAAAAAGCACCAGAAATGGCAGTCATGTTATGTTTTGATGTGAAAGTTGATAAGGAAGCTGAGCAATACGCAGAAGAACAGAAGATCAAGATTTTCAACGCTGAAATCATCTATCACTTGTTCGATGCCTTCACAGCTTACCAAAGCAAATTGCTCGAACAGCGCAGAAAAGATTTTATGGAATATGCCGTTATGCCTTGTGTTTTGAAAACCGTTCAAATCATTAACAAGCGTAACCCAATGATAATTGGTGTTGACGTGGTCGAGGGAGCAGTGCGTCTTGGAACTCCAATCTGTGCAGTCCGCAAAGACCCAACCACTAATACTCCAAATATTCTTGTCTTGGGTAAGGTTGTGTCTTTGGAAGTGAACCACAAGTCTTCCGACATCGTCAAGAAGGGACAAACTTCGGCAGGTGTTGCTATGAGGTTAGAGAATCCTAGTGCAGCTCAGCCAACTTGGGGTCGTCACGTTGATGAGACTGACAACTTGTATTCTTTGATATCCAGAAAATCTATTGATACATTGAAAGATCCTGCTTTCAGAGATACCGTCTCTAGGGACGACTGGGTTCTCATCAAAAAATTGAAGCCAGTCTTCGATATTAAGTGATTTTAGAAGTCATGCTAAATAAAGTCTTTAAAAAAAATGTTAGCGCGCGCTCATTCTCTTTTCGGCAGCATCCAATGAGAAACAAAGTAAAATAACTAGGGAGTTCTCATTTGAACAAGTTAACATAGAGATGCAAGACTTACCGCCTATCGGAGGCTACGAGCCAGTTCAATGGAAAAGACATCTTCCCTCTAGAGGCTTCAGGCCTGCTCTCTATTTTTGGGGTATCACAGGAATCATGGCATTTGGCTACTATAGATTTTATCGAGGTGTCGATGAACAACGAGAACTCGGAAGAGAAAAACAGTGGGCACGCTTCTATCTTGAACCATTATTAAGGGCCGAGGAAGATAGACATCTTGCCAGAAGATACTTTTCGGAATTAAAGAGGCAAGAATTGGTCGCCGACTCTATGCTGCCCGAAACAAGAGCCAAGTTCGAAGAACAATTATACAACGATAGATCCAAAATCAGGTTCCCAAAATACACTGCTGGATTGGATCCAAATGAGCGTTAAGCTTACTTCCGGCCGCTTTGAGCACTTTGGGTAGTTTATGCTGAGACGTGTGTTTTTGGCAAAAAGCGACAGAGTGTTACGCCGTCTTTACATTTTTGACTTACTGCTCAAGTTAGCCGGTTAATCAAAGTTTTCTGCCTTGGCATGTGTTCTGGCATGCGGTTTTGTTGTTGCTATCGGAAGCATATTACTCTTACACAATTTATAATGAGCACATATCTATACATCACGAAGCCATTTTTTGGTTTACAAGTGTAAATTTCATTTTCTTAATCCTTCTGTCTATTAAATCAAGAGGACACAGATATTCAGACCAATACCTCTCTACCTCTCTACCTCCCTAATTTTGCGATAAAGCGCACAACACACTTCCGTTTATTCCGCTTTATATTATGTCCGAAAAAATTACTTCCAAAGAGCAGGTCTTGAGCTTGTTTGACAAATACGATTATTTTCTTTTTGATTGTGATGGTGTGATTTGGCTTGGTGACCACTTGTTGCCCTCCGTCGCTGAAACAATTCACTTGTTGAAAGGTATGCAAAAGACAGTGATTTTTGTTACCAACAATTCTACCAAAGCAAGAGAAGACTACCTCCACAAATTTGAGAAGCTCGGAATCGCCGGAATCACCAAAGATGAGGTATTTGGATCGTCCTATGCATCTGCTGTATACGTCGACAAGATCCTCCAACTTCCAAAGGACAAGAAGGTCTTTGTTTTAGGCGAATCCGGTATTGAAACTGAATTAAAAGAGCTAGGTTATGAGACTGTTGGAGGAACAGACCCAAGATTGATGGAGCATGGAGCGACTTTCAATCCTCAGGACGAGCAATTGGTGAATTTGGATTTTGCTGTGGGAGCAGTGGTGGCTGGTTTAGCTATGAATGTCAACTACTTGAAGCTTTCAGTTGCTTTACAGTATTTAATGAAGGACAACAAGAGCATTCCTTTCATTGCTACTAACATCGACTCCACTTTCCCTCTGAAAGGAAAATTGTTGATCGGAGCTGGCTCAATTATCGAGACGGTGGCCAATGCTAGTGGTAGAAGGCCAGATGCCATTTGCGGAAAACCTAATCAATCTATGATGAACACCATCAAGGCTATGAACACAGGACTCAATGCAAATCCATCTAGAGGGCTTATGATTGGTGACAGACTCAACACCGACATGAAGTTTGGAAGAGACGGTGGTTTAGATACTTTACTTGTATTGACAGGAATCGAAAAAGAGGAGACTGTGATGACTTTGCCTCAGAACGAAGCCCCAACCTATTTCGCAGACAAGCTCGGTGACTTTTTTGAATTCACTGTTTGAGGTACTGTGTTGCTGAAGAGGCTGGCGTTTGCGGTTTATTTAGTTTTATAGATTTACACTCAAATGAGAAAGACACCTCATCAATTGTATTGGATTGACAAAGGCACGGAGATTGTTTGATGGTCATAATGGTGCAACAAAATAACAAAGAAATCTAATACTCAAGTGCATGAATCTAAAGTAAAGTCACGTGATCAATGACATAATTTTTATTACTTTTTCACGGTGCATGTTTCACGAATGCGCCTAGACCGTTGAGGATACAACCAGAGCAAAAAAAGTTCTTCATTTCGATCCTATTCATTGTGGAAACAAATCAAAAGCCACATTACTGGAAAGCAATCCGGAAGAACATTTTTGTCCAAGACGCCGGAAAAGTTGAGACCCCTTTTAAGCCGCTACCCCACTCCTATCTTTGTCGAAATTTCGGTAATTTCCCTACACACATAACAGATTCTAGGGCTGGTGCCACACTCCTCTACTTCTGAATTTCAAGAAAAGCGTTCAGAGCCATAAATACATATTCAAGTGGGATGAGCGATCAGAAGAGTATAGATTTACAGGAAAGCGGGCTAGTCGATTGGCAAGTGTTTTCAGAGTTGGTGGCCATGGACGAGGATGAGGAGGGATTCTGCCAGGGGTTATTCCAAACTTTCGTGGATCAATTCGAAGACACATTCAAGGAGATAGACGAGAACATCAAAGCAAAAGACCTAAACAAATTGTCCTCGTTGGGTCACTACTTGAAAGGCTCAGCTGCTGCTTTAGGATTAACTACTATCGCCGAGCAGTGTGAAAGAATGCAAAACTATGGACACAGAAACAATTTCGATAAGTATAAAATAAAAGATCTCAAAGAATCGGACGATGAGTTTTGGATCAAACTGATTGAAGATACAATGGAAAAAGCCAAAGATGGCTTCCAAAAGTCCAAAGCTGCGCTCAACAGTTACTTTGATGATGATTTATAGTATAACTAAGAACTGCTTATTGGCGAATGCAGAATTACGATCATTACATTTCTCATAAATTCAATCTGTATAGTTTTTACCAATAGTTTCCATCAAATTGGATTAACTACTTGTATTCTTTTTCAAGAGACAGTATTTCATCTGCTCTACCTCGTATGGTATGACTGATCTCACAACCTCTGGAACATAGAGAAGTCGTCCGATACCGCTATGATTACCGTCGGGTTTGATTAGGTCTTGACACTTTATCACGCTCCAGCCCGAACGAACTTCGTCTTCATTACCACTTGTTTTTATGAGCCAAGGCTCTTTTTCTTTGGTAGGCAATGAATTGTCCAAGTAATAATCACAAGACTCAAATGGGACTACCTTATCTGGGGAATATATATTCTTC
Source organism: Metschnikowia hawaiiensis (assembly GCA_002370325.1). Classification (NCBI taxonomy): domain Eukaryota; kingdom Fungi; phylum Ascomycota; class Pichiomycetes; order Serinales; family Metschnikowiaceae; genus Metschnikowia; species Metschnikowia hawaiiensis. The sequence continues at coordinate 11,624 of NLAM01001668.1, read as the reverse complement.
GAGTTCATCCCGGAAGGAAAAGTTGCGGCTGCTTCTCTCAAAGAGACGTTTTCGGGAAAATCTCCGGGCAAAAGACCGTCAAAACCACTCTCAACAAATCTCAAGCGGTAGTTGTTGGGAAGGAAGAACGAAGCAGGAAAGTGATACCATTCGCGTCCCACACAGACATTCTTACTTCCGACCTCGGACAAAGATTCCTGGTGTAGCGCTTGCGCAACGCTCAACGGAGCATTGTAATTATGAACCAAATTCAAAATTCTCAAGATGGAGACAGTGACATAGAAAAGCATTGAAAACACCAGCAAGAATCTGGTGACACCCTTGCGGTTGAAAATAAGCTGAACCTTAGCAAAGATAAATGATGTGAAAAGAGCTGCTGAGAGGCAGATCAAAGAATAAATTGGGTATAAGAAGCGCTCCTCCTTATGGGGTTGTTTGAAGAAGATCAAGCTCCAAATAACTATAGGAAGTGACACTCCGAAGGTAACCTTCTGCCTTTGTTTGTAGAAAAAGCCATTTGACAAAATACCCAAGTACCCAAGAACAGATACTATGTTGAAGTTGAGCAACAAGTTTTTGACGTAGTAAGAGAATGGCTCAACACCAAAGATTTCTGGACCCTCCCCTTCTACCGAGAACACATTGTATATCACAATGTTAAACGGTACAAAAAGCATTTTACGGTCATACACGTATGAGTCCGTAAGTAATATGAAGAAGAATATGCCCGCAAATGAAGCAGCACACAAAAAAACAATGCTGACGAGAGGTTGAGTCTGAAATCTAGAGCTCATTGTGTAAAGACCAAATGGGGCACCAATGATCAATGCAAACGGCCAACCCACAAGTCCTGCGACTAGAAAGCAGGTGATAGAATTCACAGTAGGCTTGATAATCGACTTATCGTTTTTGCTCGTCAATGCATAGAGTGCAGAAGCAGTCCCCCAAGTGATCCAGCCCATGGCAAAAGAGGACGGAAGCAATGCCACACCAGCGTGTGACATTCCCGGCGCAAATGTTGTGTATAACAAATACCAGTTTCCAACATAAGAGCTATAATTTTGTTTCACAGACTTAAAAAGCTTGAGCTCAACGAATGACGTGAATCCACACAAAGCAAAGATCCGAAGGTAATAGAACGTGTAGTAAGCAGGGAATGCGGAGCCACTCAAATGGTTCAAGTCGCGGATGGGGTTCGAGACTAGGTAATAAGGAATCAAGTATGCATATGATCTAATTGCATAAACGGGAGAGTATTCCCAGGTCTGTTTGCCGAAACCACGAAAGATCAAGTTCAATGGCTCCCAATAATTGTAAGTTTCATCACAGTCGGATATGATCATGTAGAGACCGCAGTATAAGCGTACTAGCAAGTTGGCACTTGTAAGCAAGTATCCAAGTACCAATTGGCAGTCAAAGCGACATTGTTCTGTATGATCCCGAGATTGATTTTCATTCAGTGGAACAACGTCTTTTTTACGTCCTTTCTTCAGCAGTGGAGGCATATCACAAACGTTCGTAGGTTGGCAAAGATGAATTTTTCGCACGTGTTTCCCAAGAAAAGTGACTCGAGCTACATGTATTACTAACTTAAGCTATATATTCAGAAAGTACCATTTATCTAATCTTTAACCAACATTGACTCACGTGCCGGTCCAACACCAACCCATTTGACTGGTACATTCAAAAAGTCTTCAATGTACTTCAAGTACTTCTTAGCATTCTCTGGCAAGTCCTCGTAGTTAGTGATCTTGGAGATGTCAGAGTCCCAGCCGGGCAAAGTTTCATAAACAACCTCCACCTTGCCCAACACGTTCAAGTCTTCTGGGAACGAAGGCAAAATTTTACCCTTGTACTTGTATGCCACGGCAACCTTGATTTCCTTGAAAGAATCCAAAACATCCAACTTAGTGATATTCAAGTGAGTGTAACCATTGATAGCATTGGAGTACTTCAAAACAACTAAGTCCAACCAGCCACATCTTCTCTTTCTGCCTGTGGTGACACCGAATTCAGCACCAACATCTTGCAAGGTCTCGCCAACTTCATTCAATTGTTCCGATGGGAAGGGACCCTCCCCAACCCTGGTGGTGTACGCCTTCACGACACCGTAGACATTGTTGATAGCTCTTGGTGCGATTCCCAAGCCGGTCAACACACCGCCAATGCCAGTGGATGAAGAAGTGACGTAAGGGTAGGTACCGAAGTCCAAGTCCAACATCAAAGCGTTGGCTCCCTCGACCAAGATCTTTTTCTTGTCGGCAATTGCTTTGTGCATGAAGTCCACGGAGTCAACCACAAATGGACGCAATGTTTCCCTGTACTTCTCATATCTGGACAATTCCTCGTCCACATCGTAGTCAAATTCACCGTATCTCTTGTATCTGGAGTCTACAAGACGATGGTATCTAGTCTTGAATTCCTCCCAGGACTCAGGCTCCTCGGAAACCAAGTGGTGGACTCTGATTCCCGATCTGGATGCCTTGGTCGAGTAGGTTGGACCAATTCCTTTTCCAGTGGTTCCAATGGACTTCTTGTTGACAGAAAGCTCAGCCTCCTTCAACTTATCAGTCCTTTGGTGAAAGTCAAATACCAAATGTGCTCTAGAAGAGATAAACAATCTATCTCTGCAGTGCAAGCCCTTTTTTTCCAAGTTCTCCAATTCCTCGAAAAGAGAAGGCACATGGATCACCACACCGGAGCCAACCAAGTTGACACAGTTTGGGTTGACGAGCCCAGAAGGAAGCATGTGAAAGTCATACTTCGTCTTGCCAACCACAATTGTATGACCGGCATTGTTTCCACCTTGACATCTGGCACACACATCGATTTCATCGCATAAGATGTCGACCAACTTGCCTTTACCTTCATCTCCCCATTGGGAACCTAATACAACGTCACACATCAGAGAAGTATTGTTTGTTTTCTGCTTAATTTCCTTTGAATTTATCAAAGAAATGAACGAATTTCGTTATCCGAAATAGAAAAACTAATCTAAGAATTCAAAATGCGGCCCACCCACCGGGTCAACGAAGGGACTGCACATTGGTTTTATTACTTCCTGTGTTGAGTGACTCGTCTCTACTTTCTGTGAGAAAGCGCCATGAGGGTTTTTTTTGCCCTGCTTTGAAATTGTGTTGTGATTTTCTTAAAGTGAACCTTCGGTTTCTATTCTCTGCCCGAAACATTTCTTATCTTAATTTCCACTCACATTTTACCTGGGTATGACTAGTGATGCGCAATAATTGGGGTTCGTAGAGTCACCGACATATTAGATAATAATATAAAACTCTAAGGCCCGAAAAATACAGTTTCTAGAATAAGAAGCTGGAGTTAAGAAGAAAGTAATTTTTAAGGTCAAGGTTTGTATATAACCTCAATGAAGGGTTAATTTGGGGATATTGCTCCAGTACCCTCCATACAAAATAATTTGTATGTAGTGCTTCTCTCTGAAGGATCTGTGCATTCCAAGTCAACTCTAATGTTCGCGAACCATTGAAAGTTGGTGTTATGACTTACAAAATACCACACGTGATATTTGAAAAGTAAGTTTCTTTGTCTGTCTGAACGCCTACATTTCGCTACGGATTTTGACTCCTACACCTTAAACACTCAAAAAGAAATAATTCAAAAAGTTTCCAGTAATCGCGGACTCCCCAGATGCTTTTGTGAGTTACGTTTCTTGTAAAAGGACATAACCACGACCAGTGTACTTCTTGTCGTAGAGAATATTTTCTTTTTCAAAGCTTAAACAGAAACTCACTATAACATGTTGCGGGTTTGTAAAATTACCGGCTTCAAGTGGGTTTTACCCTCTTTTCTGCCTAGAAATTCTGTGATATTGATACCTTTTCAGATGTGCTCTAGTCGCAGTGAACAACATGATTGGTTCAGGATTTAAGGCGCGCGCGCCATAACAATTTATTTCACGGACAATTTTTTCACTCGACCTACATATGGCAGAAGGTTGCATTCAGAAGCTTAGGAGTTTTACGCGGCTATTTAGTCAACCTGCATCTGCTGAACAAAAGGACCCCATTTCGAATCTGAGCGGAATAAATTCACTTATTACCCTATTGGGCTTTCGAATGTGTGCGATGCTTCTACACCGATGAGATTCTTGAGAATATGTTGCTATCTATAATGTAATTGTTGTGATCCGGGCCGGGATGTTTAGTTGTTCAATTTAGCCAAAATAGCGTCGGTAAATTCAGTAGTGGAGCTGTTTCCGCCAATGTCCTTGGTGTGGGCCTTACCCTCAGCAAGAACATCGTAAGTAGCTTGGGAAATCTTGTCGGCGTGGTCGTTCAAGCCCAAGTGTCTCAACAACATAGAAGCAGACAAGATCATGGCAGTTGGGTTGGCAGTGTTTTGACCCTTGATGTCCAAACCAACGTGTCTACATCCAGGCTCGAAAACAGCGTATTCTCTACCAAAGTTGGCACCTGGCACCAAACCTGGACCACCAATTAAAGCAGCACCAATGTTGGAGAGAATAGAACCGTACAAGTTAGGAGTGACCAAAACATCAAACTGCTCTGGCTTTGCCACGGCCTGCATGGAGGCATTGTCGACAATCAAGTCGCTGACTTCAATGCCTGGGTAGTCTTGACCAACATCCTTGACTGTGTTTCTGAACAAACCATCACCCAACTTCATGATGTTGGCCTTGTGAATGGCAGTGACCAACTTTCTGTTGTTCTTCTTGGCGAAGTCGAAAGCGAACTTGGCGATTCTTTCAGACTTAAATCTGGTCATGATCTTCAACGACTCAACAACACCTGGGAAAGATTGGTGCTCCAAGCCGGAGTACTCACCCTCAGTGTTCTCTCTGACCAAGGCGAAGTCAATACCATCCAATCTGGACTTGACACCAGGGATGTTCTTGATCAAGACCAAAGAAGCGTAAATGTCCAACTCCTTCCTCAATGCAACATTTAAAGATTTAGAGTGAGCGGTGTTAGGAGTGTACAAAATACCCTTCAAACCGACCTTGTTTCTCTTCAAAGAGTTGACGGCCTCGGTGACACCTTGTGGGTCTTCAGACAAACCAGACACGTCAACGATCTCCCAGTCAATGGGAACTCTTTGATCCTTGAAGATAGTTTGGACGGAGTCTGTGATTTCCTTACCAACACCGTCTCCTGGAATCAAAGTCACGGTGTATTTACCACCGTACTTTTTAGGCAAGACTGCCTCTGCGTTAGCAATGGTTGCAAGGGCACGGACCTACGGGTTAGTATCAAAGGCCTATGAAGTAGTCTGAAAACAAAGGCTGAAATTGGCCTCATAGAACACTATGGATAAATCTGCTTGATTTCTTTTAGCCTTCTCCTCTGTTGTTAGACCCAAGAGGCTGGCCGATCGGAAACAGAATTCGAGCCTGGCTTTAGCTTTGCGCTCAACCATGTATGGACCAACGTTTCACAGAGAACAGTCTGCAATCGATCTGAATAAACATACGTTTTTGAGTGCTGGTCTGAACATGTTGTGGAAGAACAAGGGTTGAATCAGTTGGGGAAAAGAGAAATTAATGCGACTCTCAAAGTGGCTACTAGTGAATATGGAAAATTTCGCACTACAACTTTTCGGAGCCGAAACAACTTTCTATTGGTCAAAAGGCGCGGTCGCGTAGCCTAACGCAGCTAGAGCTCCGGAGTTGAGCCCGAGCTAAGTGAGAGGTTTAAAAAGTAACAAATTGAAATGGTGATAAAACGAACAAAGGTGAATGTTAGTAAATATTAGTAAAGGCTGATCGAAAAGGCAAGCGTAATAAAGGTAAATAAATATTGTGGTTTGGAAAATGTCGACGGTCTTTGGCAACATCCGTAGAGTACCGGCATGCGAAGTGCCAAGGGTCTCCGGGCCGAAAACACGAGTATTGCAGGATATCAAAGACAGGAGACTGAAACACAATCCTTATGTAGACAAAACACGTGAGCACTTCAATTAGTTCAAAAACTTGAATCAAACCAAATATAGGGATGCGTTCATCCACAAGATGTGGCAGTGTAATGTGCAGGTCACGTGACCTCATCCATTTCAGCCGATTCTCTGCGTTAAACAACGGCATGTTGAAGAATCTCCTTAAGGAGCTCCGAAAAGAGCTCGCACTTGCTCACAAAAAGGTCCACAAGCATAGGTGGGAACAAGATCTCGAGAAAAATAAGGCCCGTTTGACGTACGAGAAGCTCCAGTTGATAAAAGCCCGCAAACCCACAACTGAGGTGGAGACTAAGCTCAAGGCCTTGGAGAAAGGGGAGATCAGTTATCCGCCGTTGAGCGACAAAAAGGTTCAGACTCTCTTGGATTCTGAGGAAGACGTCTCAAATATCCAGAACGTGGTACTCTTTTTAAAAAACCAGAGAGAGTACAATGAGCTTCTTGAAAGATACAACCCAGGCTTGAGAATCAGCCAGGAGGATAACGTGAGGAAGACAGCCAGAATGGTAGGATTGAAGGTTCCAGAAAATTAGCGAAGTCCATTATATATATATTATTCGAATAGCATGCTACTGTATCCATAAGAATAAAACACATTTTTACTGATATATCACAATTCCATAACCGTATAAAGTAGTCATATACTGACCAAAATTTAAGTTGACCTCCTAGGCCAAACGTTTGAGAGCAGGCTGAACCGGATCCGTACTGTCCATGGATCTCTTCAACTTAATATTTCTCGTCATCAAGCATTCTTCAGATGCCTTTATCCGCGAGTTTTCCTGGTGAAACTTCTTCAAACTATCAATCAAAAGCATGTCATCATAATGATTGTGGCAGAATAGATTGTAGCCCTGGTGGTTCAGAAGACATCTTTGTAAATACTTCAGGCTGGCATCGAAATTGTATCCATAATTGTCCATGAGGTACAGGATTGCAAGCGAAAATAGAAGCCCATTGGACAAGTGCTGCTGCTCAAAGTGTTCGGCCACAAAAATAAAGTTTACCGACAGGTTGACATTCTTGATGAGCTTGAGTAACCGGTTGATATTGAACAACAGTTTCAAAGGCACTCCGTTCATGGTAGGAGACTCAAACGAGAGCTTGGAATCCTGGTAGTTGGAATTGACGAAGAACCGCACATTCAGGTTGTAGTTGTAGAAAAACGCCAAGTAGTTCTGCAAGATGCGGTTATACCTGGTGTGGAACTCGTGGAACGCCCAGTGGTCATTGGAGGTGTTTGGATCTAAGTTCAAGACGATGACATCAGACAGTATAACCGGTTGAGATTCATCTATGAAGCTCAAAAACCGCTCCGTCAGCCCACAATTTACTATAACCTTAATATTGTTGGTATCGAGCAATTTAGGCATCTGCAAGCTATTGTAGGATCCTAGAAGAGCAGACGGTGTCAACTGCACCGGTTGGATCGGACCTGCCACCATTTCTTGAATTTCAGATATTTCGAAGGATTCAAAGTGTTCGAAATTCAAGGTACTTTAATAATTATTTAAAGTATCTCAACGTATTCAAAATCTAGAATATATCGACAAATATCTCGAAGATATTTCAGGTCTGGCTTTTTCGATAAATTTTTTATAATTCAAAATGTTTGAACAGATACTTCAAAAGATAACTATTTCAAGTTTTGAATTCAAAAATAAATCTTAATCCAAAATCCAAATCTCAAAATCTAAAACAAACACAGCAAATTCAAAACTTTTAAAACTTTGGTTTTATTGTAGCAGAACTGTTTAATTTTAGATTGCAAAATCCGCTGTAGGTGCAAAAGTTCAGTGCGGAAAAAGGACGGGCAAATGGTCGAGATATCTCAAAGCGGTACTTGAGATGAAGCGATTTTGAGAATTAGCGATATTGGAAATGAGGTCGAAGGCGGAGCCACGGAGCTCGGAACGGAAATGTAGAAAAAAAGACAAGAAAAAGAAAGAAAGGTAAACAAAAAAAACCCCCGATGAATGGTTTAGAGATGGGAGAAATTTAGTTCTGTGCATCGGCCTGCGGATACCCCAGCACTTTATATCCTGGGTATTAGGGCCCAGTACAGGAGCTGGCCAGGTGCGTGGAAGCGGCATTCAGAGAGACCGAGAGGCAAAGAGAGTGCATATAGTAGCCGCGTTCCCATTGCGGCCGTAATTGGCACGCGCACGCGCAAAGAAACCTAAAGAAAAATATTTCCTGCACGGCTTTCAAACACCTGTACATCAAACACCCGTACATCATACGCACAGCAAGCACCCAGCCACGCATACACACATGCAGACGCACCCGCAGACACCCGTGCACCAGGTCCCCTCCCAGCAACACACCCCACACCCAACATATTAACACCCGTGCATCATAATGACACCCAACACGCACACCCGGACACCACAGCAACCTAATCTCCTTCACCTCTATCTCCTTCAAAATGTTCAGCACCTTCAGACCAGTCCTTTTCAGAAACACTTTCAAGGCCGTGCCCATTCTCTTGGGTGCAGGCACTCTTCTGTTGTCCAGACCTTTCATTTACAATGATGCAATTGCCGTATCAGCACCGCAAAGAAACTACAATCCTTCTGCGCTTGAAGCCAAGGTCAGAACCTCTTCTTTGGGAAAGAAAATTGACTATGGAGATCTCTGTATGGGCTCCGTAACAGGTCTTTTTTTGGGAGTTATCATTGGCAAGCTCTCAAGCGCAATTGTTTTTTTGTCCGTATCCAGTTATCTCTTGTTGCAATTCTTGGAGAACCGTGGCATTATTTCCATTCCCTGGACATCTGTAATTAGTGTTGGAAAAAACAAGATTGATTTGAAGTCATTGTTTTTTAACAAGCCAAGCTTCAAAATTTCGTTTGTCTCCACTTTCTTGCTTGCTGCATGGAACATCTAAGCAGGCCAAACGGCTGCAAATGAACAAATCCTGGCTGAGAGAAGATGTCCATAAAAAAGTGACATCTTCAAAGGGACAACTCTCCAGTATTAAAAACAAAAGTCATCGATATAATATTGTTGAAGCAAAGCAATTTATATAAGACCTTACCATAAAATGTACGATAAAATTTCTTCCAATATCTTGCTCTAGGACCTCCAGCGGTTCCTTTATACCCTGAAAATACTTATTGGATTCGGGATGAACATTGGCTTCAAGAATTGACGNCCAGCGGTTCCTTTATACCCTGAAAATACTTATTGGATTCGGGATGAACATTGGCTTCAAGAATTGACGGGGCCCATCAGGACTTTCAAAAGCTCATGAGTAACTTTGGATAAATCTTAGAACAACTTTTGACCAAGGGGATGAATATTTAGACCTACCATACGATAGACCAATTTTAGATATTTCTTGCCTACACTATTTGATTAACAAAGAGCACGTCATCTTAGGCTGTGACACCCCGTTATCAAGTCCAACAACCCATGGGCAGGCCACTTGCAAGCTTTATATACCAAGTCTCTCATATTGAAATATGATTCTTTTCAACTAAATACTGAAATGCTTTTTTATCAACTAAATACTCAATTGCTTCTTTATTATACATGGTTATGCGTGGCTGGCCAACTTGGACATGACGTCGAATGTACCAGTTCCCACATTGTTCAATTTACCCATAACGATTTTGGCGGATGGCGAGACCAAGTCTTCTCTGTCTCCGTTAAGCACGGCCTTGGTCAAGAACTGACACGTGGTCTCATACGACATCTTCTTGAATGCAGACGTGGACGAGTCAATGCCCATTCTGTTGAACGCAAGATACGTTCCCTCTCTGGTCATCATATCAGCAATCAAATCCAAGTGACGGGAAGACACCGAAATAGCGTAGGTCGAGAACACATTGTTGATCTCGTTGACAATCGTGTTTCTGGCGGCCTCCACTCCGTAGGTTTTCAACACTGCCGAAATGTCGTTGGAACGGATGTTGTTGACGTTGATGAAGTCGTCCTGCTCCCACATGGCCTTGAAATTGACACCTTCCGTGGTCAAGTTGGGGTCGTTGGGCGTACGGATACAACGGCCAATATTGGGGATTTCTCTCACCACCACCTTGCGGCACAAGTCCTCAATGATGTTGACCATCAACAACTTCTGGACGTCGCCAAGAAGTTCAATTTCGAACTCACACCATTCTCCATTGGCGTCGTCAAAGTCGTATTTCTTCACTAAATGGTGTGCGGAGATCACCTGTGTCTGTCTGTCCTTAGCGTTTTTGGACAAGGGTTTCTTTTCCTTGGCTTCAGAATCGACCATTTCGGAATCGGACTCCGAATCAGATTCGGATTCAGAGTCTGACTCTGACTCCGAAGATCCCTCCATATCTTCATCCGATGTTTCCTCGGCCTTTCTCATGCTTTCTACTTCCTCATCATCTGGGCCGTCATATGAAACAGACTGTTTTCCGTTGGACTTCAACTTTTCATCCGTAGCATCGCCGTCATCATTAGAATCCTCCAATTTCTCCGTTGGAATTGCTGCATCAGTCTGGGACTTTGGAAGCGCCTTACCAACTGCAGGAAGAACATCTGTGCGGGTCTGCTTCTTGATTTCCTTACTGATGGCAGCCTCCAACTTTTGCAAGAACTTGGTGCTGATGGTGTGTTGCAAGTGGTCCATCAGAATGTCGTACTCCTGCTCGTACTCCTCTCGGGTGTAGAAACGAAGCTTGATTTGGTACGACCGGTATGGTCTTGCCGTACCCTGCTCCACACCAGTGGTTTCCGTGACGAGCACACGGTCAATGAACTCGCTGAAACACACTTTGCCCACGGACTTGCAGAAGGAATCGGCCATTTCGCCCGACACGTCCTTCAAAAGAGGCAACGACATCTGTGGTGTCTTGATGGCAGCAGATGCAGTCATAATAATCTCTCTCATTCTAGGAATACCCAACGTCACGTTTGCTGCACCGTGACCGGCGAAATGGAAGGTGTTCAACGTCATCTGAGTGGAAGGTTCACCAATGGATTGGGCTGCCACGATACCAACGGCTTCGCCCGGTTGGATCAAAGACCGCATGTATTTCAACTGCATTAGCGCCTTGAACTTCTTCTCAGTAACACCATCGCTCAGGTGCTTAGTGAACAACAGACTGTTGTTTTTGCTGAAGTCATCGAGATCATCCTGGAACTTCTCGGAAACAGAACCCAAGTACTTTGCTGGGTTGTACACGGAAAGTACCGGGTCATGCTTGACCTTTTGCTCAAAATGAGGCAAGTCCATTTGCTTCTTGAAGCTCTTGCGCACCTTCTTGCTGTATGCCAAGGCAGTTTCTGTATCCAAATGCTCGGCCAAATCACCCGGGTTGTACTTGGTCAATAAAGCATCGTAGTTGTCGAGACAGAACTTAAACTGTGTCATGTGCGATTGCTTGGTCACATCCACGGCATCTCCTCCGTAGATTGCCTGCACCATGGATCCATCGGTATCACGCACGGAGTTGTCGTATGCTACGTGGATACCCTCCAACTGCTTGGTCAAACATCTCTGCAAATACCCAGACCGAGACGTCTTGACTGCAGTATCGATCAAACCTTCTCTGCCGGCCATACAGTGAAAGTAGTACTCCTGGGGACGGATTCCGGAGTAGAACCGGCCCTTGATGTAACCACCGGCCCTAGCGTCGGTTTCGAACGGCTTAAATGCAGGCAACGTTTTTCCACTAACCATCACTGGCACTCTTCTTCCC